>DWQT01003024.1:0-13110 GCA_018244895.1 Myscelus amystis hages | reverse complement strand
GTCTGCCTGCCTGTATGTCTGTGTACCCGTTATAGAAACAAAAACAACTCGACGGATTTTAACGAAACTTGGTACAATTATTATTCATACTCCTGAGATGGTTATAGTATACTCTTCATCGCGCTACAATCAATAGGAGCAGAGCGGTGAAGGAAAATGTTGGGAAAACGGGAGAAGCTCAAACGCGGATGAAGTCGCGGGCGCCGCTAGTATTAGCTAAAGTAAAAGCCTTAGATTAATAATAGTGAAAACTCGTCGAATTGGAACTTACGTCAGCACTTACATATTGGCTGGGCACAGAATCGATCGGTATGTGTGCGGAATGCGCCGGGTGGGGGGCGTGGTGGGGATGGGCCGGGGGGATCAGGGCCGGGTAGGGCGCGAGCCAGGCGGCCGGCGCCGCGTGGTGGTGGTGCAGCTGCGGGTGGAACGCCGCCACGCCGTAGATGCCGCCGCCGCGGTACACGCCGGCGCACTCGCCGCCCGCGCCCGCCGCGCCCACGCTCCCCGCATACATGCCGCTCACACTCATTGCCTGAAAATTGCCTTCGTTCACTTACGATCCCGACTCAATACAGCCCGGCTAAATTAAATGGATCCCGCGCTAGTAATGCGATAGTTATCGTATATTATTTCTAAATTATTGAAACGAGAACATTTCACAATTTAACCGGCTTGTATCTATATAAATAATAAATGCGAGATATTAAGCGTAAGCTTTAACCGTAGATTTTTAATTTATACGATATCAATCAATTTACAAAATACTCTTAATAATAGAAAATGAATAACTTTACATTTAGCTTCGATATCTTTTTTGTAGCAAAATAAAGTTATGTTACAATTCGAAAAGTTGCAAGACAATTTAAATTATTTATGGATTATTTTTTCCTACGGTGCGAAATGGATGAATAGAATTTGGGATACTTAAAGGGTGAGGTTAGTAGGTAACGGAGGGTCTACGGGTCAACAACATCTACATACTGCTCGGCTGCGTATGATTGTTTTAAATTTCAACAACAGCAGAATAGTAGCAATTGGTATTAGTAATATGATAATTCATTACCATTATTACCTGCGTGATCGAATCATTATTGTCTCGCCACGCTCTGCCGCTGTCTTGTTTATTATACAAGGACTTCTTCTTATTGCCGCCGTCGGCAAATTTTACTAGCAAAGGCTCCTTTGCACCCGGAATTGGGTTACCGTTAAACATCTGAAATTTATATACATAATAATTAGGCACTCTTGTAAATTGCAAAAAACAGTATTTTATTATGTATTGACTGTGTACTCGACCTCAAATGTTCATTATATTATATGAAAAATGGAGTCGTTGTAAATTAACATGTTGTAAATGTGCAAAATAATTATAAAAATACTATTATAATGAAATCGTAAGCGTAGGTACGTCATATGATTACTTTAAATACTTTAATTATATTTAATATACGATGCATAGTTAATAATTTGAAGAGTATATTGTATGTAGGTACTTGGATGATTTGCTCGCATTTCTCCCTGGACTCCATTCTAGCGAAGCCGACCCCCTTGCTATGGCCGTGGGTGTCTCTGAGGATCCTCGTGGAGACCACCTGGCCGAATTTGGCCAGCAGCTGATCCACATCGTTCTCCTTGAAATGCGGCGGTAGGTTTGCCATGTACAAATTGGTCGGATCTTGCTCCTGTTGCTGTAAACGCCCGAATAAAATAGGTGAAACATACATTCTGTAATCCAATTGGCACATATTGTATGTGAGGCTGTTTCTGATTCTATTGAAAGTTTCAATTATGTTGTTCGATTTTTAAAATGTTTTGCAAAGAAACCAATTGGCGTTATTGGAAAGTTAAAATTTAAAATTTTATACAAATAATTAAACATTTTGTCTTGTAACATTTTTTTACAGTTATTGTGTCGAGTATTGTGAAATCAAGGATGCTACTAGTTGCTATGTAATTTCTGACAGGGTGTTTCATAAATAATTGAAGTTAATCTCAGAGTTTACTGATATTAGCTTGAAGCCCGCATATTTTATCTAGACATTGAAGCCAGCTCTGACGTAAATCAGCAGATCGAATCTAATATGCTATATAATATATTATTGTTGTTATGTAGGTGTTATCAACGACGTGGGCATATACATCAGCATAGAATTTATGAAGCTAGTTAAAAGTCGCATACACACTAATTTATATTGAAAGCATAGAAATACCCAGAGCCCAATAGCGAAAATACATTGTTATAACGCTAAAGCAAACGATAATAGTACAGAATTAACAAGATGAAACAATGTTTGAAGTAATTTAAGTAAGCGTTATATTTGCGCCGGATTGCGTACCATTGATAGGGATTGTGAATACTTACAACACTCTAGTGTCGGACAGTATGCTGACAAACTGATTACCGTTCGCGTCGATTCCGTAAAAAACTGATCAATCAATTTGTAAATATTTTTTGCAATTAAATCTCCTAAATCGCCCATTCAATGTCGATGATCTAAACACGACCTAATTGTGTATCTAGATAGGATCAAACAACTAAGTCATTATGTGACTCGACAATAATAACTATAATTTAACAAAAGATAGAACAGGGGTACTGAGTACTGATGCTACATATATGCATAGGGTTGGTTTATCAAATCTAGCGAAACATTTACCATATATATTATATATGTATATAAATATCGTTGCGCTCATAAATAAATGTTGTATTTATCGGATAAATATAGCATCTGTTCAATAGAAACAGGGTGTATATACTAAAGCTATATGTAAAGGTAGGCGGATCGTCGGGAGGGATCGGGTGAGGTAAATAGATTGGGAGGAATTTATTTTTTATAACCTCAGTAACTTATCGCGATTACAGTTATACTTATTGGTCACTCACGGTTCCTTATTTAGATTGTGCTTATTCTATTTTATGTTTTTTTTTTATCTATTGACAAGTGAATTATATGGAACAGTAAATAGTCGTATATTATTAGAATTTTATAAAGCTTATAATGCCAGTGAAATATAGGTGACTGTAAGTTGTCACCTATTCAGCGATAGAAAGTTAAATCACTTTGACAATTTTTAGTACATGGTCAGTGAATCGATAGGTTAAACACGTGTTCTGGATGGAGGGATGAATTATATCGGATGAGAGAGCGGGTCGGGAGCAGGCGGTTAGTCATAATAGTATTACTTGCATGCACAACGTACACGGTTCAGTCTACGCAGGAACCAGATACCCACTTTAGCCATCTGGGCCTGAACACCTTTGGCTTGTAATCCTTTAACAGCAGCCTCGGCGGACGCGATTGTTTCAAAATCTACAAAACCGTAACCTGCGGATACAAAGTGAATAAAGGGTATAGTAATGGGCTCTTCTGGAACAACACTCACCGTTTTTAGATTCCCGCTTAAAAATTCATGATTCATGATTCATGCTTGTTTACAGAACATCTAAAGACTTTATATATGTATTAAAAAATTACTATATTACATCTTAATGTTACTAATGATTAGAAAAAAGTTAATGCCGACATTCAAATAGCATAATGAAAACGTGATAATAGAAAGATTTAGATATAACCGCATTGTGATGAACATCTTGTGCATCTGTCATAGAATAATAAACGAGGAACGTATCTGTGCTTCGGTGCAGAATATGAAAATGAACTCTACAATAAGAACACGGATATGTGTATTAAATCATGTAACAAATATGAAATAAAACGAAACTAGTGTTCGTGCAAATATTGGAAAAAGTCTCACCATAGATGGATTAGTTAATGAAGGTATATGGTATTCTAGAAAATATTAATATTATTTATTACGAACAGTTCTTTTATGCAAAACATATCTCAGAAAGTAAATACGTAGGTACTCTAAATTATATTTATATACATACGTGAATGCACAGATTCTATTTGGATCAACTAGAAGTTAGATACTTATACTTAAATATTGTGGTTTATCGAAGGGTTATTGATATTTTTATGTAGTAGTATCAATGTTAGTTTTAATCGACCTAACTTCTATTAATGTTGTTTACCTTTACATTTATTCGTATTTTTATCCAGAATTGCTTTAGTTGAGATTATGTTGCCATACCTGAAAAATAACCAATATATTAAAACTGAAACATTTAAAACCATATTCTAAATTTGAAATCGATTATGAAGTAAATATCATGTTTTATTTCTACATAGATGGAAATGTTGAATAATTGCTTCCTTTTTAAATACATGATAACTTGTACTTTCAACGGAAAGGTCTTGTAGTTTAATTTAATGATAATTCCATAAGTTGCTGAGCACATATTGATATACCCAATGTCGAATTGGTTCCGCTAACGTACCCCTTTTTAATGGCTTAGAATGAAGGAAGGCGGTGGATATTTCGCAATCAAACCGTGATCTGTACCCTGTACCCATTTTGTAAACGTTAAGTTCTCTTACATCTGGCACATCTGGACGAGGTCCTTATCAGTGGTGTTCTGGCCGAGGCCGCGGATGTAGAGATTGGTGCGGCTTAGTTGCTCGCCCCCGACGCCGGTGGAGGCCGAGGACGCCGGCGGCGGCGGCGCGGTGCTCAGGCTGGTGGAGCGCGTGCCGCCGGCCGAGTTCGACGACGAGGACGACGCCGTGTTGGCGGGCGACGACGCCGTGGGCACGCGAGCCCCTGTCGCGTTGCATCCTCCGCCCATCGTCGCGCCCGAGTACTGTAAGTAGCCATCGTACCGTTAGCAATGCAATGCTTTGTATGTTCTATTCTAAGTTATACATACGAGTACATACATAGGTACACATACATATATGCGTCACAAACGAAATAGTACAGTAAATTGTTAATTGAGGTAATGAAATATTATATTATAGATACTTTTGGGTTGACGTACGAATTGAAATTAAAAATTGAAGAAAAAAAAATTTTTACGTAACTTATTTATTGCTTTTTAAATTGCACGGCTCCATGTAAGCTACGCTGAGTTATATCCCAATAAAAGTACAAGTAATTTAGACAAATTAGATTTCATTTTTAAGGCTTTCCCCATAATCTACTTAGCCATTCCTATGCATCCGAGCATTATTAATGTCGCGCTAAGTCCGTCCTCCAAATGAGCGGGATCGCAAGGGGTTGACTAAATTGAAAATAACTGCTCTTGTTGAGACGTGTTAAAGCGCCAACCATCAGTTTATTCTAGGACTTGTTTAACCACCGACAAGATATTATAATAGTGCATTAATTAAATATAAATATTTAATAATAATTTATATTATTATATGTCTGAGGTTCTATTAAAGACATACGCAAAAACACAAAAACATTACTAAATATATTGGATGCAGGTATAAATATACTATTCAGAAAAGTAATACAAGTCATTCAGTTGTTACTTATAAATTCATCTTAAGAATTCTTAACAATCGTTTTTATACACTCCAAAGGAGGTCAATTTGAAAATATCCGTTTTTCTTTATTTATTGAACATCATCTACGATTTCCGTGGTGCCCTTATTCGCTTGCGGTGGAACAAGCCGGTTAGCCGGGCAATGAATAGGGAGGGATAATGAGCGAATGCCGATTCCGAGCACGCGTTCTTAATCGACTCGCACGTACCGTACTATGGGGTCGCCAGATGCCGGCTAGATTGTCTACAGTGCTGTAGTTTTTATTGTATTAAGTGACAAATAAGCTTGAACAGATCCGCTAGATGTTATGCGGGTATGGCGGATGGAACGTTCGTGATTCCCGAGCTGCCGAGTTATTACAGCCTGTATGTTATCAAAAACAACGAACACTCGTGCCAACACACGTCAAGCACCGTCCGTAGGGCAAGCTTGCAACGTTTACAGCCAGCATTATGCTAGATATTAACAGTTTCCAGTATGATATCGTAATTATTTCTATACGAGAACCCTCGGTTGAATTCGAGTCGGACTCATCGAGAATCCAACGGTATGGTCCGCACGTGGACCGTATCAGTTATGGAATCGCAGTTAATCCGCACGGCTTACTGCAAGTAGGAAGCTTGATGTTTTGGTCGATTAGAAAAAAGTCTAGGTTGGATATATCGCTTTTATAATACAGTTTATGGCTAATGGAAAAGTAGTCTGACCATTTGTTCCCCGTTGATTTCCGTATGTATTGCTATAAGTGGAATATTTGTATACCTATAAATTAGTGCGTTACGCAAGTCAGAAGTTATACTAACAGAAAAAAATGTATGCCTCAAACATCAGTTAGTCACGGTCGAATATTTAAAATGGCAAAGCGATCACAAATGTATCTCCGTACACAACGGACAGCGTTTTATTTCAAAAGATACTGACTTAAAACCTTAAAAGAAGATCGAACGTGGAATCGCATAGGAAAGTCCAGCAAGAAAGCAATAAAACGATCGGAGAAAAAGTGCCAGCGATTGCTGGTTTATAAAGACAGATAATGCTGAACGTGTATTGTTAAAGGAAATTTATTCGCACCATTAGTGTCTGCCGAGGTAAAGATCTGCATGGTGTAGCTATTTGCATTTAGTTTACATATTAAACCCATAAAGTGCGAATGTCGTTGACACAACAACTCGGCGAACGATAACTTGTGTAAGGCTTGTAATTGTAAATAAGTGTGTTCGTGTCGTAACAGAACATTAACTAGCAAATTACGTTCTTTTACGTATGAGTGGATTAATGATATTCGCTGTATTATATCTATTAAACATAAGTACTCACATTAGTGATCAGTCTGAAATAAATAGCAGATTTGTTTGTTTTATCGTCTGAATGTACACGGGTACTTAACTTAACTTATAAGCCATCTTACAAGGGTGAGAGTGTTTTTAATAGTTCTAAGACGATTAAGGTACTTCTTAAGGAATATAGCGCATAGTTATTGTCGTTAAAACGATGTCAGTAATCAGTCTACATTACGTCAGTCACCTGTGCAATTTACTCAATTTAATTTTATTGTCTGCCCGGAATTTCAGATGGCTCATTATGTGAGTCAGAGCTCTCGGAACAGCCAATATGCTCCCTAGACGTTGTTCGTATACGGTTAATATAGTTTAAAACTTCTGTAACAACTCATTTTGTCAGGCTTTCGGACACCACTTTTACCTTAATGCGATATATAAGTTGTTTGAAGTGGCGTTTGAGGCACTTATGTGTCAGTTACTTGAATTTTATTGATTGCGGTCATTTTCATCGTTTTACTGGTGATGTGTAACATTTTATTGTTTTCATATTTATTATAAACTAGTCTGTCTGAAAGGTTCAAATTGATTTCAAAATTTAGAAAAAAAAAACTCGATTTTATGTTAATATATTAATTTATGGGTCGATTTGAGTTTCTCTGTAAGGCGTGAAGTTCTAACTTGACTTCCCTGTAAGTGCATAAGACTCAAAACAAGCTTCCAATCAATTCACAACACTTGGACAGGTGTCGGCGGGTTGTGAGGGTGATATCAGTTGACGAACACGTAATCATCACTCGACAAACACGACACAAACTTCTGACGTTGAGTATTTGCTAAACTTTGCAATGCACGGCTTAGCATAAAAATAAGATTCTTTTACATATTTCCACGGAGCTTAGAGGAAAATAAAAAAAAATATGTTGATTTAGAAGCACCCTGCGTATTTTAACTTGTTTTGATTTGTTTGGAAGTAATCTTCGTATTCGTTTGTAGGGTATCCGGATGGCGAAAAGATAAATTTGTTTGATTTTATTTGGATATATTTTAAACCGTATTTAGATTATGCAAAGAGTACATTTTTTACCACGTTGCTTTTAGTTTTATTTCATAACATATTTAATATTTATTTATACTACATAACTTAGTAAATATGTAAGTCCTGGCATCTTGAATGTTAAACTATATCTGTTACATAAAAAAGACTTAATTTATAAAATTTGATCATACATAAAAGTGCAAATAGAGTATCAAACCAGAGATAATATTGACAAAAAACGGTGTTGCAATAATGCGGGCTTTTTTCATAACAACTCGTTGATTTTCGTAATATAGTACGTAATCATGTGTTTTATTCAGTGATAGCTCGCATGGGAGTACATTTACGTCCCAATTGTTCTTTGCACGCTTACATTGAAGGTTGCGAGGGTCGGCTGACGTCACGCGCGTGGGCGAAGGGCGGCGGGTGGGAGGGGCGGCGGGGCGCAGTGACACTCAACAGTTGGTCCCATGCCACGGCTCGATACCGCAGCGCGTGCGTGCACTAACCGTTTCCATGTAAAATGACGACGCAAAACTTTGGAAATTGCAATTTTGTTGCGAACACATATTCTTCATTTAGAATACAGCAATTTCGTATATACATTTATCAGCTATTGAGAGTTTTGCAAAAAACAGTTTTTGGTAACGTACTTTTTCATTAGGAGATTTTTTATAGACAAATTCAGAGACTTGGAACTTTATTTAAACTGTTTTAGTTATCAGAACAACTGGATTAGGAGCAAATACCCATTTTTTTGCTCGGTGTTCTTTATAGTAAACCGTTTTTATTTGCCTCCGCTTTCAGAGTGTCGTATTTCATTTGGCATTTACACAATTATTTGAAATTGTTCCAATAATCTGCACACTATGTGTCCGTAAGCGATCTGAAATATATATAATTTTTATTCTAATCATCATCGTCTTTGACGTCATCCACCTCCTTAATGTTGGACACCGAATATCCGACGTTTATATGTGGAGGGAACATAAATCAATATGAACACTAACTATAAGAACTAAAGCCTAAACGGTAGGCATTAATAAATCGGCGAAGTTCTAAAAGAGAAAGGTGCATTACGTTCGGAGGGGTTCCGCTATCCATCGCAGAGCCTCACGGAACGAAACAGAAATCTCATTCAATCTATTAAATTGAGTGCCCCATTTGTTTTATCGTCGATTCAATCAGAGTATCGCTAAATCTATTTAACGTTTACTAGCTTGTAGACGTCCGGATATAAATTTTACAACTGAATATAATTTATTACGTTTCATTGTTACGTACAGGAATTCTTATATGTAGCGTCGCAAAAATGTTACAATATATTATGTACGTAATTGAAAACAATGATGGTTTCACTCCCACCTTTACAGCGATATTTAGTTTCATATTGGTTCCGTCAAATTTGTATTGTTCCATTATTGGATAAGCTCCGTCACACAATGAGAAGTTCTTAGGTCGTAGTCCACCACGGTGGCCAATTACAGATTGGCAGACTTGACACACCTCTGCAACATTATACCACGTCTTTTTCACCTTTATTGTTAGTGTCATCCTGAAGATTAACAGTTCAACATTTGTTATTGTGAGATAGTGGAATAAAAGCGCAAGAATTCCGTTAACAGAACACAAAACGTTCAACAGATCAAAATTTATGATTATCTCGTAACTTAATACTAAGCTAGACGGATTAACGTTCTGAAAACGATGTAAAGTACCTACGTAACTCTAGAGTTAACTTTATTTACCTCGGTTCGTAATGTCTCCAATACATTGATGATGTCTACAGCAATGTACCGAGTAACATTTGAGTTTTTTTGAAACGTCATATCGTTCATAGATTCATATACGTAGCTAAATGTAATTGTTATTATAACGGTAATGAAGAACAGCTGTTATCGAGTTTGGATTGATGGATTATAGAACTCAATGACAAATTACTAGCAAAAATGTACCGCCCGGGAGCTACCCTCGACAAGGGTCAAACGCTGGCTGCGGAGAAAAAATTGGCTAACATTTTAAATATCGGCACAAATTTAAATAACGCCAGCTGGACCGACCTCTCGGCGATTAACATAATACAATAAAAAAAAACCCTTTTCTCAGCCATAGGGCAGGAACCCGATACACATAGAGGTAGAGATTATATGTATAAAAGACTCAATCGCTTTATAGGTAACAACGTAGGAACTGGAACTTTAAAATATTTTACGCTAATGTCTAATATCATCTTAAGCTGTAAAATTTACCAACAAAACATTAAGTCAGCATGTATTGAACACCAGAGCTCGTGAGGGGCTAGGGTCCTTCACCTTCCAGCGTAGCCGAAATAAATCTAATTCTATGGATGACAGATATCAGCAAGCCTTGTTTATTTATACTTTCACCCCGAGTCACGAGGGTCGCACATGTGGGACGCGGCTCGGCTCATTGCACTAAAATAAACTATTATGTTCACTAAATCAATAAACGCATCGGAAACCGTTGCGTTGCTTTTCCCTGCTTCCTTATGTATTTTGAATTACAGATACATAAATATGTTACGTGTTTTGCGCAATGTATGCATAATGATAAAATTACTATAATTCTTTCTTAAAATGAGATACTACAGTATAATCCTCAGGCAAAGTAAATTTCTTGTACAAAAGTCGCACCGCATATATTTAAATACATCAACCTAATCTCTGAGGAGGAATCACACGTAAAAATGAGTAGCTGGGTCGCAGAGGGAGACACCTAGACGTTCCTAATGGACGCGAAGATAACAAATGATCCGATGAACATAAGCGGCAAATAAAGCCTACTCTATTTTGACGCGAGCGTTCGAGATACAGAAACATTATCTAGTGGATACCAAAAGGATATTTTTCATCCTCATAGCGGGGGATTAGGTTGTGGACATAACGTGGTAGTGAATTAGATACTTATGTCGGGCCTCGCGATAAAAAACATTGATCCCTTCACCAAAAAATAACCTCCATTTAGGAGTGGCACATTTGGGCGAGGGTGCGATGAATCTAACAAGCTGTGCCGTTGTGACAGCCCTGACAGCTGACATATACCAGTCATTAATCAACTGGTCACAGATACTTAACCATTGGTTAAAAACTGCTAAACTCAATCAAACTTTTGAGTTTTTCTACAGAGGGCGACATTAAGATGTTACGATAGCTGCTTTTAGTCAAAAATTGATTAGTAAAACGTTAGTTAGTTAATGTGGTATGACAAAAATATGTATACTTCAACGAACGTTGAATATAAGCTAAATTACTTCACTGCAACCTAAAAGCGTTCACAAGAAAATAAAAAATACATACTCGATTGGCAGTGTTTTGTTAAATTACATATTTCAGGTGTGCAACCCTAAAACGACTACAATATCGGCACGAAGGCATGAGATAAATCCTGAAGAAGACGGTTTGTAATAAAACACGTACGTCGCAGAGCTCTACATTTTATTTCAGAAAGCGATAAGAACGCGAGAAATTCCTTTTACGAGATTTTTATGGAAGGGGTAGTGTGCAACGTGAATATGGTTTTTGTATGACATCTGGTTTATGTTCGCGACCGATGCTTCGTAAATCGTGTTGCAGAACGCCTATAGAACCCTTGAGGTGTATTCAAAATCAATATTGTGTCTATTTTCATTGTGGAAGTCCCAACTGAGTTTTATTTTTGTAAGTACTAGTCTAGACTGCCTAGGCAGTTCTGGTGAAACTTACATTTTTCTCAATCGTTGTAAAATTAAAACTCGCCATACGTGACAAATAAACATGCGTAAAATGAATAATTTCCAAATAAATATTATACAAGTAAAATGTTTTCATTACTAGTAAAATTATATGTTTCAAAAGCAGGTTATTAACCCTTGTTGAAAGCATTTTTAATGAAGATTTGTTGCGGCCGCTGGTGGTATTAAAATAAAGAAGGCAAAATAATCCTGTTGCTTTCTGAGCTCGCTGCTAATGAGCCGATATTTAATGTTTAAAAGAAGGTTACTGTAGCTAGTTTTCAGACTCTTCTCTCTACATGGATATTTTAATACGTAAAAAGTGTTATTTTAAGTAGTAAATTGAAAGAATTGCCTCCACATTATATACAGACCCGAATTAAAACGAATCTTAAACATCTTGAAATCCTTGAATAATCTTAGACGACTTAGTAATTTAGAATATTTTCTGCGGATTATTATTTATATTCGAACGCTTTGTAGACGTTGTGTAGACGATCGATTCGAACGATTACAATCGTTGATATTTGTAGAGCGTTATAGCAGGTCCGCTGACAGAATAGTTCATTAGGTAGTTTTATGCAAATCATGTTCTGGTTTCCTTGTTAAAGTGGTACAAGAAGACATTAATCATGTAATATTGTTTGTGTTGTTAGCACGAAGCGCGGATTGATGGAGCGATGTCAACCCCTTAACTCAGTTAAATTTGCCTTGCACTGTTTCTGTTCGGATGTTCCAAATTTAATATTGGATTTCATAGATCCTCAACAATACTGATACTTCTATAGCCCATCTGTTATATTTGGGGCTCGGAAATAGGGATAGGTTCCTACAAAAGATATTATATTATCTTGTTGAAATATGGTATTCCGAAAAGACTTGAGCCTATTACGATTTCATTTTGTAATACTCGTATATTCAAATCAAACTGTTTATGTTTATACCTGGAAATAAGTAGATGGTTCTATTAATTTATAATGATACATTAATGTACATTGGAAACAATTTATTGCATTTTGACATAGAACAATAGAGTTGCTTCTATGCGCTTGACGCTCATTGTATTTGGTAATAAATTAGTTTTCGCCTGTTCATTAGCTTTAAAGTTGAAATTAATAACAGAGTTTCGTTTATTTAACCTTTAACGTGTGCTCTTGGATTAAATTGAAGTTTGCGTTGAAGTCGGTTTTAGGCATTACCAAATTAGTTAAGAAATTATGATAACTAACTACATTGGCATTGCACATAGTAAAAACTTTATATGTATTTATGTGTAAATAAGGTTAGTTTGATTACTTATATTGACGATAGTCCTAGTTTTCTCAATGTGATGAAACGTAACGTAGTTGTAATTACTTTACTTATTAAAGATGCTATCGTTTTATTTTATCGTTAAATAGTTTTATTTCTGTATAGTCTGTGTAACAACAATTGCCGTACAAATTGTGCTCTACGGGGTATGCCGGGTACCCATATTGTGAATGTAATGTTGATACAACAAACAACAGTACCTGGTGGGTAGTATAAGGACTAGGCGCCGCGGTGTAGGCCTGCGACTGGGGCGGCGGGTAGCGGCAGGGCGGCGGCGCGTACGCCGCGGCCCACTGCTGCCCCCCGCGGAACTGCGCGCCCGCGCTCGCCATGCGCGCCGCGCACGCGCCC
>DWQT01003023.1:0-13114 GCA_018244895.1 Myscelus amystis hages | reverse complement strand
GTAATTAAAGTGCTATTCGAAACTACAATCGTACAATCGATAACGAATATTAATACTCCAACAATTCATTAAGATAATATGCACCTTAATTTTTCGTGAACTAAATATGGTTCTTCTCAGCGACTATCCTGTCTGTGCACCGAGAATTTATTTAATTTCTAATCTTGAAACTATCACACATAGTGAGCCAGCTTCGTGCCCATTCAATATAAACTGAACCTTACAAAATATTACAGTACATCATGTCACCGGCCATTTTTAAAACAATTTTAATGGTATGCCGATTGTGTGAAAATTATTCGAATTATATTAATAAAAGTAGTACCGTAATACTTATTATTAAAATAAAATGTCAAATATGATAAGGTATTATGTTTGTACACTTACATAATGCTTAAAACCACGCCGATACATCAAAATGACGTATGCCGAGTTCATTAGCATCGTTCACAAGTTTAATTAAAAAAGGTATTAAAATAAATTATCATATTTTATGTACGAGTAGTTCAATAAAGTAACATTTATAAATGGTAACTTATTTAAACGAAACATATTTTTTTTAAAGAATTAAGATTGTCTAATTTTACCTTAATCATGTTATGCCATCTCTTAGTAAGTGACTAATATTTCAGAAGTGCACACAATTTATATCTTCAGTTCAAGTAGCTTATAATGTGATTACTTACTTTTTCAATAAATATAAGCAACCTTTTCGCAGGAAGACATCACATTCCTACTGAAGACTTAAAACGCTGTATGATGCCCGGTCGCCAAGGAACAACCAAACGCGGTTGCTCATTGGATTAGTAAGCAAAGTAACCTACTAAAGCATTTCACATAACATTCTTATGCTTTTCGAAGAGCACGTTCATGCTGTTTAAAAATCAGCATTTGGGCTGTTCAGTATGCTGCAGGCTCACAGTTGGTGTCAAAACATTTGTCTTGGAGACACACAGTGGGCTGACATACGCAATACTAAATCGCTACGGCGACCCGTGCTAGTGTTACGCAGTTTGTTCTCGGCAATTGACTCGTACAACTTACTGACTCGAATGCACTATCAATATCAGGATTTGCGAACATTGCAATCCTTTGTCACCGAATTTCTCATACACTTGAGAGAGAGATAAATCGAAAGTCTTTTAAGGTGTAGTTCTAGAGATGCTAAGCCTCACTTCAATTCCAGATATTCTAAACATTTTAATGTTACTAGGGGTCGAAATAAATACACAATACATTAATCACATAATAATATATAATAATGACATTTAGATTTCAATGAAAACTTAACTTAGCCAGTTAAGTTTTCATTTTAAAAGTTCAGCGCGGCACAACCGTTGATAAGTCATTAAATAAATGTGTAATATATCATTAAGGTTAATTACATGAGATTAACATGCTCTTTGTTACCCATCTATTTCGAATTGTTATTGTTATATAAACAGATTTCGATTTTGTAATCAGATAAATATATTTTAATAGGTTTAATTTGATTATTAGTTGATTTGAGTATTTGTCCCAGTTTTTGTAATCAGATAAATAATTTGTATAATTAATTTGTAAATAATTAAACCGAATTAATTTGATTATTACGACATGCAGTCCGTTGATATAATAAATCAATTTCGAATCAACAACTTCATCATTGACGAACCTAAATGAGATAAGATCAGTGATAAAAGTATAATATACTGTTACAATATCAGTAATGTGTAGTTACTTAATTCTGTTATTCCAGGTTTGCTATTATATGTCCTATGTAACCTAATTCTCCATTCACTTGGAACAAAGCGTGTATCCATAGTGGTTCGGTAACCGTAAGTAGTCCAAGGCGCAATTTGGTTTAGTGATACGTTGGAACAATTCAACGTTCGTTCGATCTTAGTATATATCAGTGGTCATTTACCAGATGTCTTAGATAGACGGATGTATTTGTTGCAAGGGAACAAGAAATTAATTCGACAGCAAAGCGACGTCCTAACAATGATAAACGAAAAATGTAAATCAATATATAATATGATAGTAAAAAATTAAGAGGGTCACTTTGACGCAAAGTGGCAAAGTGCAAGTTATACTAAGCCTAACTGGAAGTGGTTATAATTTATTGCAATTTTAAAACTGTCCCTATTTATAAGCGCTATGTAATTGTTTATATTCGTGTTCTCTTTTTTTATTTCTGCTACGCCATTCTTTATTCCTAAAATGTAAACCATAAAGCCGGTTAAATTATTTACTTTAATTGAAGCTTATTAGTATAATTTACTACCGGCGGAACAAGGTGGTACTGATAATGATGTATAAGCTACAACTAAAGATCGTAAGGTCGAAATAAGCGCCGTGAATAATCCTCAATTGGGCGTAGGTGAGTTGATGAAGTTGATCCAGAAAGTAGGTTACGCATTTTGATTCTACCTCCGAACGTTTGTTCGGTAATGAGGCTTACTGCCGACGGTTTATACCGTATCATATAAGCGACAAGCTTCCCCTGCCGTCGGAGTTACCGCGATAATGCTGATGACATCATCAACTTGGTCCGATTATCGTAATGCGTGTATGCACATTTTTACCTTCAATTTCTATTTAAACTCGATTAAATTTTCGAAAATATTTACGCACGCAAAAATATTTCACGTAGTGAGTAAATTTTTTCTGTTGGGATTGTGACGAAATAGATATTGGATATTGGCATTACGCAACAACCGTGCTTTATACCGAAATTTGGTGTAACGAACAAATTTGGGCCGGCTTTAATTGGACGGAATAACGACGTGCTCTTAAACAACTGTCCGAAGTCTCGATGTTAAATGACATACTGAGATATTAGTAATTGTCTTACATTTTCCGGGTCCAAAGAAAAATGTTTATCAAACCAAATAAAGTAAGAAATACTTTTTCATATCTCTTAAACATGTGTCCTATATGTGGAAATATTTAATTATTACTGAAATATTTTTTATAATAACCATCCGCTATATCGCTGGCCGACGAAGCCGCACTGCACTCGAAAGTAATTACTACATCTTTACGACGGCGATAACGACCAGCTCACCGCCGCAGATTAATAACTGTAGGAGAGCCTGTAATAGCCGAGTGGTTAGGTTTCTAGTAACTCCTGTGACATAACGCCTTGTCTGTTAGGTAACGGCCAGTAATATGGCATTTATTTGCACTTTTTTATAAGTGAGTAATACTCGTATATACGAGCATAGCAGGTGTGGAAATCCTTATTTTTCGTTTACCACTATGCCAAATAGGTGTGAGCGTGAAATGATATTATGTATGCTCATATTTTTGAAGTAAAATTACGTTGTTTTTCTTTCCATAACAATCAACCAATGGGACAAGAGACATATAAGCCGATTCAATTCGATTTTCTCCAGTGTAGGTAGTTGTTAAATAAATAAAATTTATAACAAGCATTAGAAGTTGTCGAATCAAAGTGAAAATTGCGAGAATGGTAGGATCTTACATAATTTAAATGAATCTGTAATTTCCAAATTCATATTTTCGATTCACTTTTCGTTATTTATAAGTCAATTTGTTCTTCAGTTTGTTTTTTTAATGTAACAGGCTATGACTAACCCTCATAGTACCGATGCGACTGTATATTACCAAATATATTGTTAGTTAATCAAACGAGGCGTGCTTAGCTCTTGGTTGAATGACATCTAATAGCAAATATTCATGAGCATCCCGAAATCGCCATTTAGGCAATTATTACCGGAAGTTTCCTCTAACCAGCACGACACATGCTTTATAAAGGTATGGTATTATACGTGAAGGTGCCATAACACAAAATGAAGCCACTGCGTAAATGAAAAGGAAACATAAATAACGTAAGATGAATTAAAAACAAAACAAAGGAATTATTTAAAATTTTAGGTTATAGATTTCTTAATAGCTACATAATAGCGAATCTTTATTCCATACAACCAATAATAAAATAAACAATATATATACGACTAATAATTAATGAATCAAACTAAATCCATATAACTAATCTATACAGCTGTATATTGAAATTAGAATTTGTCGTCGGTACTCTTGAAATAGGTAAAGTGAAATTAAAGTAAAATTGAATACACCTGCCAAATGATTTATGAGATAAGATCGTCCGTTAATGTTAAATACCTACATTTCGTTTACGCGAAGATTATTGGGGATGGGGGCCGTTATTAATATTACATTTAACATTCAAAAGTTGCACGTATTCCTAACGTTATGAACAAATAACATGAGCACAAAACATTTTATGAAAGTTATTAGTTAGTAATATAATTTTCATTAGGTACATTATTTTATTCACTGTTAGTCGTAAAAATTAGCATTCAGTCGAATAATGCCATTTCGTATTCGCCAACAGCTTTCTAAAAATGCTATTGAATTATGCTTGATAACAAAGACAAATTAAAGAAGCCGTGTCAGCCGAGAATGACCCAAGTAATCTAAACTTGGTAGTAAAACTAGGCGTCATACATATGTTGGACACGACGTATGGGAAATGTTGACATTTCTATCGAGTAGAACAGAATGCCTCGAACACTGTATCGTATTATGAAATGAAGCTTTGTATTTCATAGGTATATGATTATATTATTACCGTATACCTAAGTAACAATAACGGCGGACGTGTAAGAATTCAACAATCTTTTATTTTTTTCATTGTAACCGCCATCTAGATACCGTAACATCAAAGTAATGGTAAAGATAAATATATACGTGTCACGGAGGTTTTTAAAAAATATACATAAAAGTGATGCATAACTACATTAAGATAACTATTTAAAGTCTCGTGTCCATCTTCAGCATCTTACCATTATTTTATGAAATCAGTTCAAATGGAAAATCAAATTGGATATTTGTAAAACGTGG
Source organism: Myscelus amystis hages (assembly GCA_018244895.1). Taxonomy (NCBI): domain Eukaryota; kingdom Metazoa; phylum Arthropoda; class Insecta; order Lepidoptera; family Hesperiidae; genus Myscelus; species Myscelus amystis. The sequence continues at coordinate 8,242 of DWQT01003023.1, read as the reverse complement.
GTCTCCAAATAACTTTTTAAGATTTTTAAAGAAGTACGTGATAACATACTTTAATTTTTTTACGGAAGGTACAATTATTTGTAATTTTGTTGCAAGATGGCATTATCTTATTATCAAATAGGAAATTGGCACGTCCATTTCGTAACATTACTCTGTATCAAATCAACATTTGTGTTTTTAAACAGATTCTAATATATGATATTAACTTAAATATTATCAATTCGTAAATTAATTAAAATCAATTATCATTACAGTACCTTCTCTGCGTTTAGGGCTGAGTAATAGTTTTGTTTTTTAATGTTTTTGCGCCAATTGAAACGTTGCTTTTCAAAAGTATCATTCAATTCAGTCAAGAGAGTCAACCAATAAGTATTACGATATTATTGTAGTGTTTCGTAACCGGATTTATTACAAAGCATGTTCGCCCCCGGGGAGGAAACCGGCTTTAGACCGTCGTAAATCACTGCTCACCACCGTACCGCCATAACACGAGACACATGCTTAATACAAACAACGTTAAAACGATCAAATCTTAGCCTCACCTCTATTGGGAGTCCTCGAGGGCGACGTCCCTCCAGCAAGCCGGACGGAACGCTCTCAACATAAACACAGCACCAAACCGTAAAACGAACGCCGTTCAAAAAATTTTTTTGAAAGCCAATGTTTACACCACACAGACTGTGTTCGAACACTGAAATCCAATCAGGTCGTTTGTTAGTCACAATTTAAAAAAAAACGCGCGCATGTCACTTCAATTGTGTCAGAAATGTTTCGCGGAGCTTCGTAATAGCATCTCGTAAGACTGCCGCTCGATGACTGCCGGGCGCGCGCCGTTCGCGTTGGTCGGGTTAACTTTGGCCGATGGCACACGCGGGCCGAGACAAGACGCGACGCGCAGAGGGCGGAAGTGTACTGCAGGCCCCTTTCCACCATGGCCGGATTATACCAGTCAAAAATGAATGAATGAGCGAACCAGCCTAGTATCAAGTAGGTGCCTACGTGTTTTGATTATTATTTAACGCAATAGATAAATAAAATCAGGAATTACAAATCTTTCATCCAACATAAATAATTATTTACAATTATTTACATATAAAGAATACCTAATAGCGGACCGTACATATTGACTATTTACTTTACTATTTAGATACAGTATAATTTGCAAAATTTTAGTAGATACACAAAAGTATAGTGTGCAAATAAAAAATAAGCATAATTACATATAACCGATATTCTCATGATGGGGAGCATCGGGGCTCTCTATCCTTCTGTCAGGACTTAGTAATTTTATAATTTAACCTATAACACAGAAACGAAAAGTCTTATCTCATTATAGGCAAAAATGAAACAACGTAGCTTACGACAAACATGCTACCATCAACAGTTACTACTAAGTTGAAGTACGGCTAAGTAATCTTTTAATATTTTACTTAAGACTTCTCTTTATTAAGAAAGAAAGAAATAATAAGAAAGAAGAATTTTATTCCATCCAATTAAAATATTATTCACAAAAAGAATAAAAAGATACATATCAAGAAAGAAGTTTATGTATGTTTATATCAGCCAGTAAGCCAGTACATATTTAAAAAAGGCTACACAAATTATGACGTAACGGCAACGAAAACAGATTTTTATTGTGAAGCAATTTTTTTTACAAAGAAATTGTACAACATTAAAGTAAAACTTAAGTAAAAAGAACAATAAAAAGGCAGGTTGCTGCACACATTTTTGACATAGTAGTATGTAAACGATTGGAAATAGACAACCATTAAAAGAACAAAACAGTATTGAAACTACGACTAGTTTTTTCTATGATGTTACGAGTAACATCAGAAAAAATATTTCGACAGAGCTAGGCCTTTAGAAGGAGAACAGCTTTTTAAACCATTTTATTTGGCACAGACAAAACCAGCGATTGCCACCAAATATTAAACTAAAATATTTATTAGTAAAGGTTGCGAGCTTTTTATGTGTGTACCTTATTACAAAAATGAGAATAATCTGTGTACGTAAGTGATAAAATATATTTAAGGTGGTCCGTCACAAAGAGAGTTTAAGAAATGATGTCTTATATGTTATAATCAAGATATGACTCCTGCTATACATATGATGTATGTCAAGTTTAGTTTAATGTCCTTGGCGGAATCACACATTATTAAATGTTTTCTTATTGTCTAGAACAAGAACATTGGTATCTAGCTTTACTGCCAAACGTAGTGTAATAGTATCAATCTTAAATGGAATATTTATGAGAATCGCATAGGTGAACGAGATTCGCTTACTTGCATTCTCTATCTGTAAATATGATTTGCATATCATGTCTAATATAAACATATCCACAGATCTGACGAGGAGCCAGAGTTGTGCACGCTTGAGAACGATTAATCGATTGAAAAGGAAATTGAAGCGCTCAATAATTCCGATCCAATAATCGGAACCAATCGATCATGAAACTTTTGAGCGATTAGTCATTGTCTAAAGCTATATCAATCACATTTCGAAACGTGAAAAACATTCGCCGAGATAGCAACGCGACAACATGTGACGCACTTAACGAAGCGGTGAGTTCTATAAAATTTAACGCATTTGTGTCATAGTTTGAACATGAGTGGTAATAGTTATCTGACATATACTGTTCCAATACGCAGTACTTCTTCACATTAAATAAAAAAGCTTTAATTGTCCATTGGCCACTGTTAGCTTTGTATCTCTATAACACCATCGCGAAAGATAACTTCTTATCACTGCAATGAAAACCAAAATAGGTCAATGAATCCCATAAATGCTTCCAAGTGAATAACCTAAAGTAATGCAGAGGCCGGTGCAGTGTGCAATGTAAATCAAATAAATAAGACTGCATCTGCTAATCTGCAGTTTGACAGTTACCAGTCAAACGGACGCAAATAGCCGCCGCCGACGTCATCGTTGGCCGGACGATGCCCTCTTTATTGTTTAAAGAATAGTATAGTATTAACTATTGACCTACCTATATAATTCAGCCATGGAAGAATTACCACACAAATAGATTTTCGGAATCAGTCACTTTCTATCAGAAAGGTACCCATTATCCCAGTCACAAAGCAAGCCAGCATCCACGATGCTCCTGCTCTGCACCGGGAAGGCGTCTTCTTCCACGGTCCCGTTCATAAACAACAACTGTTACTTACAGAACTGTAACATTTCGCCACTAAACGTACATTTACTGCTGCTCTAGACGGCGTATAATTGGCCGGCGGTTTCATATTGTCCAAAGTGAAGTCGCTATTAATCATTTCTAAACGTCAATTAGTTAAGAGAAGACAACGTAATTTGAAACGTAGTTAAAGACGTTGATTTCGTTCTTAAAAAACTTGTCACGTAGATTTCGTCTGGAATCTTGGATATAGTCCAGACCTTCACCGGATTTGATGCTAAATGCAGCTCGTAACACATATATTTCGTGCACCCTGACAAGTGCGAAATGATGATGATGGTAATCTCGCGTTTCATAAATATTAGAGTTACGCAAAAAATGTCGTCAGCCGAGTTACTTGTCGATTATAGGATTTAAATGCTTATGACTATCACGCAGCAAACTAAACTAAAAATAATCACGTCAATAGACAGGCTAACATTACAAACTCTTTCAAATTATGTCAAACAGTAATTACGAGTAGGTCCAAACAGGGGAGGAAGTAGTTCGCTTCTTCTTGGATAAACGTGACCCTTAACTTCATCTTTGGCTCCCATTACATGTGATTGAGGTCGGGCGTGCGAACGTTTTGATGTTGGGAATATAAAAGCGACAGCATTCGTTTCGATCTCTTATACAATCATTTTCATTACTGTTATTCTTGGTCGTTCATAGTTGTTAATATAATATTTATCTGATTAGCTACAGTATCAGATGCTGCACATTTTATAAAATCGTATTATTATGTAAGAATAACATTATATAGGTCGCATGCAGAAAGGCGAAAACAGGAAACAAGAACAAAGATCCTTTCCTCCATCGAAGACGTCAGTCCGAGTTATGTAAGGTGAATTGTAAATGAAATGGCAACTAATGACAAGGTTACTTTACCGTGCCTTTCCGCCACCCGCATAGCTCTTGCACGATAGATGACACACGCTAAATACATTTATTCAGAATACTTAGTATAAAACAATCTTTGTATGCATATAATATAAATAAGAGTGATGGTGATAATGATATAGAACAGAATGCCGCATATTCAAAGTTACAATGGAAATACATACTTTATTTTAAAATAAGGAGAAAAAAAAAACTCACCATGCATGTCAGAGTGGTATAATATTGTACAGCTATAGCTGTAACAAGCCGACATCTACTTACAGCCGCAAATGCTTTGATTAATAATGTTTTGCTTAAAAGATTTAGCTATTTGTAATCAGATGAACATACTATAATAATTGATACAATTCGTAAGGCAGTAAGCATGAAAGAGCCTCGTGTACAATAGCATATAAATCATTCGAAATCAAAGGAATACAACATATTAGAAGTGCTTGTAGGCTCTAATTAGAAACACTGAACCGTAAAGCTTATTTTAGAGGCAAAAGCGAGAGCGAAATTCGTTGAACCAAAACTAGAATACAATTTGTATCCAATCATTCCCAAATCAGTCGCAGGACATCATCAGCTAAACGTAGGCTTTTTCTAACTGCCAATAATCCGACCAGTCTAGTGCTTTCTGAATGTATGAGTTTCCCGCTGAAGTCCCTGCGCCCAGCGGCTGTAGAAGATTACCGACAATTTTACTTAAAATCAAATTGGATTGATTTTTTTATTTCAAAATAAGAAGGATTCACTTGCAATATACGAGTATGAGCGCGAAAGCACTATATTGGTTTCATATTTCCATAAAGGGACCTCTAAGAAAACTGGTCCAACTACCTCGTAAATTTATAATACCGTCACCGTCAGCTTCTTAACGGGGTAAGCAGAAAGGACCGAGTGCCCTTGTTATATGTGTATAAGACCATTGTTAACATTTTCTAATTGCATTATATATGGCAGTACTTGGAATTGCTCTTTAGAGATAAGCACCGAACCGCTGTTACTGTCCGCACCGCTCGTCACGCTAACAGCCCCCTTAATCATATCGAAGGCCATTACTACCGCTATCGATAGTAATGAATTAAAGCTTGACACTGAACAGATGCCTGTAATGAGCGATGCTCAAACGTCAAATGAACAACGTTGCGATAACATACGACACGCGTTCTACTCGTACAAGTTGCCAATATTGTTCGATAAATGACGAGCAAATTTTGATCATTACTGTTTTATACAGAGGTGTCTGCGCTACTGAATGTAGACAGTGAAGTCTCTATTACGCGGAATGTGTTTATAATGATATTTCTTTGCAACAACATAATCCTCTGGGGAAACATTTGTTGGTACTGGTGCCGCTTGAGGTTGTGGAGAAATATTCATTACCTGAGTGCATCGAGCTTTTATTTAGTCATCTAAATTCAGCCATCTCGGTGAAAAGGATCGTTAGCTTTCTCTCTGATACCAGTCTATAGACACCAGTGATAACAGTATTATGCGAGCATGTGTGGTAGCCGTGTGAGCCTTTATTATTATATAAAATAATTAAGGTGAGCAACGATCGCCAGGTCGCATTTACAAATATTGCGTATGATTATATTGACGAGACCTTGTCTCATGTTTCATACAATGTTTGCTAACGCCTTCCGCATGCTAATGGAATGCATATATTGACTACGGTAAACGTTGTCAATACAATACCTATTACTAAACATGAGTACGTCTAGGGTAGTATTTTGTTAAATAGCACTATTGGTTTCTTATTATCATATATGAGACAAAAATCTCGAAATATTACACGTCAGTGACGTTTATAAAATTAAGTAATACTTATAACATTTTTTGCGATTAATTTTTACCTAGACCGTGATCTTAGGGCAGACATGTTATGTGGGTCGCCTCGCTGGCACTAAACACAATGTTATCGACATGATCATCCCCTTTCACTACACTACGCTGTATATGTGCACTAAATAGTAGGTGGCCACCGAACTTGAGCCCAAAATGTAAGACGTTATCACGAGGAGCCCCCGGCACCGCGCTTCTTGCATACAGATTGCTACTATTAGATCGGAAACCTCGGCTTCACCTCAACATTCAACTTACAACTTGGATATATTTACAGCTATTTATGTTAAGTAAACAAATCGATATACACCTTAAATTATACAATGTAAAATACGCTGAATAATTGTTCCTGTATTTTAATGTATCAGAATTGAAATTTTCTATCATAATTTTGAATACGCCACGGGGAGAGTAAAAAAACATACAGGTACATATCGAAAAATCTGTTCTGAATCATTTATGGATTAAGAGATCGGCTACAAATGTGTAAAAATAACAGTATTCAGCCAGTTCTCAGAAGTCTTGGTTATCAGAAAACATTTTTACGCAGTCGGTTACCATAATGGAAATGCCCGATTTTCGGTTGTACGGAAATTTATTTTTACACATTTTTTATTTTTCATTTCAAAACTTTACCGGGGACACCTGTTCTCGCGTTGATGTGATTGTTCGAGTTCAATGTGAAACATGGAACAATAGCCAAGTTTGAAACAAATTGAACAATGAAGTATTCAAAGCTAAAGTTATAGAATAATTTACTCTTTTTTGCATTTAAATCTGATAAAAATTGTTAAAATTTTAACGCAGTAATGTATAGATTATATATTACATAAAATTGTAGTTTATAAATATATATTTCCAGAAACCACCGTCTATGGGACATCAAAAGGCAAGCAAGACCTTAATTCCGCAGCCTTGGACAACCATTATTTCGTAATGAGCAGGGCAGGCTTGGACCGGGGGGTGATGCCAGCAGCATCTCAAATTATCAATGACATTGAAGTGACACGAATGCTAATAGTGCAAGAACCATTTTATTGAATAGCATTAGATTGTTCTAGAAAGACTTCCTGACGTAAATATCCGGTTTCCCTTTTGTTTATTTCCTTTTGAGAGTGTGTGCTGAAGTTTAATTTTAAATAGGTCTGCTTATACTGTGTCCTGTTTGGCACCGCCGCCTTGAATTCACAATGAGCATCGGAATTCATGTAGCATCGTAACTTTAGTGTGCATATAAACTATAAACTATATAACTATTATATCTTCATTAATTGTCAGTACTTCCAATAAAATATCACGACAGTAGGTACTTGTCTAATTATACTGTACGTGCTAATTTCATCCGATAACCATCTGCCTCGTTAAATTTATGAATTTAGCGTCCAATGCGAACCAAAATCGACGATACGAACGAAAATCATTAACGCAATCATGAAGAGCGTGATCTACATTCCATAATTAGTTTGCCATCGCTTCTGTGACGTGTGTCCAGGTCATTGCCGTTTCAACTTCAGTTTTTTTTAATTTGAAATAATTCGTATTTCTTATCTCAACGTGTAAAGGCATTCTAGACCAACGTTCCCAAGTACAAGGAATCTCTTCATTACGCGCAAATTCATTGGTCTTAAAGCATAGCAGGTACTTATTAAGGTAAGGTATTAATAGAAGAGTACTTATGTCGTAAGTTTTTCAACACTGTCCAGTCTGGTTGTCCTTCGATATCTGGTTTGAAATTGTTTTTATTGACTTGGCTCGTTCTGCTTTAGTAGATGAATAAGTAAGGTTTCATAACATCTGTTTATCGAAGTTTACCGGTCCCCGTGCAACATGACCTTCGTCGCGTCAAAGCTGATTCAGATAATGACGCATCATTCAAACTGCCCAATGATTACGAGTATATGTATGTATACAAGAATATAGAAAAAGATTATATCATGCACGATACGGAAGGTAATCAATTAGGTATACCTCGCTAATTTATAGCCGCATTCTTATATACTTATACTAATTTAGCTAATGGCTTTTGTCCAAGGGTTAATTTCTTGATATATTTTATTTCAATATTTATTAAAATGTAACTAAATTACAAATGTAATTTATCTTAGAAAAATATCACATTACTCTACTCGTAATATTTCAGCGAATCATTTGTTTTTGAGGTCTTTATTTGATCTGAAATTCATCTTACTCGTTGACTCGTTCTGATCTGCATTGAATTTTATGGTTGAAGTGTCTAAGCTATGCTTAAGGCCGGTTCAGGCTACGACACTATACACCGTACACTCAGTATATACATCGAATGTCTCTGTATGAACACGAGTGTCTGTAATTGGTAAA
>DWQT01003022.1:0-13114 GCA_018244895.1 Myscelus amystis hages | reverse complement strand
TACGTGCGCGCGCGCCGTTTCCAATGTTTGCCCATTGATAAAGCTCGCAATTTTAGCTGTCAGTCCGGAGCGTGCCGCCGAACGAAGCGCACGCGTCCCGCGCCCCGCGAACCCGCGGTCCATGTTCTCGTCCTGCCGCTCGCGTGCATCTCGTTACAGCAGCAGCGCACCGACGATATCGGTGCCCGCAACCTAGGAAACCAGTGGCATGGTAATTAGTGAATTATAGAAATTCAAGGGATAAATTACAAAGTCCAAATTTTTGACTGGACGGACCCGCGCGCTTCCCGCCCATTGTCTCGTAGAGCTAGTAATAGGTATCGTATTACGTAATGTGTTGAATATATAAGTTATTATATTTTATTTTATGTGCGAAGAGTTTTTTATTGAAAGTTGGCAATGTTTAAAAGTAACTACAATTCGTAATTAATACTACAAATAGATCGGGACACGAATGTGTTCGGTTGTTACTGGAACAGATCCATTTTACTGCTTCGGCTTGTAGCGATAATAAAAACACTATTAATAATTTTAATGTGGTGTGTAAAGCTCGTCAACGATATTTATCTCCTGTCATTGATGTTTTTAATTAAGGGAAGTTCGAGCAATCATTGATTTATGAGTAGCGCACACGTCGCTATGGCAACGTGTCAAGAAGTCAATCAGTGACGTCTGTTATCTGAACTTTTGCAAATTATCGATCTGTTTATGCCCGTGTCATGTAAACATGTTCGCTCTTGGATCTCCGTTACAATTAATATTTATTACGAACGCGACTTATAAGTTCTATAAGTCTATCTAAATACGAGAACGGTCTGTCACTTCAAACCGTTTTACGTAATTCGGCAACATTGTGCTCAATAAATGAATGTATTTAAGAGCTGCTGATAGCCTAAATAACAAATCAGCCCTAAATATGAAGTGCCTACATCCTCAGCGAATAGGGCCAGGGTTACATTCTGGCGGGTGCTGGTCCGTTATCAGTATAGGAACGGTCCGAAGGCTAATGATTTGCGCAACCGCGCCAAACGTATCACGTCCGCTGCTAAATTCAGTTGTGTGGGAATCTTCTGTTTCTCTACACACAACCATTATTCGTGCACAGTATGAATTAAAGTTCGACTACATCCCACCGTTAATAAACCGCCCACATATTTTTTAAATTTCTATATACTTATAGCAAAGTAATTTGTTTTCTCCGCTGTACTTTCACGGCTCAATCGCCGAATTGGTTTATTGAAATGCAGATATTTTTCTATTTGGAAACAGCATATGGATATGATGGAATTGATTTGAGGCTATTAAGACGCTAGCTTAAGCCTGTTGTATCGCTGAGGAGACGGATAAGCCAGTCAGGTCGTAACTTGCTGTAATTAAATTGTAATATTTAGTGTGTGTAACACCGTATACGTACCTAAGCTACATGTGTGGGTGTATTATTAACATTAAGTTATGTTACAATTGTTGTTAACCTAAATATGGAACCATATACTTGTATCTGAAGTAATTAAATGTTGTTATTCAATCTCAAGAATTAGTGTAGGTTACTGTTTGATTTTAAAGGATTTTACCGAAATAATTTAGGTATCTTCGTGAATCGATACGCTTTAAAATCAATTTTTCAATGATTCAAACATCTAAAAGTCATAACATTTTAGTATTGCACATTTTCGGACACATTTATTGAATTGATTAAATACTGAAAGTTGTCGATTATTCGTATTAATTCGTATAAAAATATTGTTATTAACTTATCACCTGAAGTTTATCTGTCGCTTTTTATTTTGAAAAAGGTAAATTTTGCAGCTTCTGACGAAGAATCGGAACGAAAAACGTATCGAGTAAAAGAAAAAAAGTCTTAATTACTATATTCCAATTAGAAATGCTCCATGCATCAATAGGTTAAATATTATCTTGCGAACGATTAATTGTATGAGCAACGAATCATAACGATAAAGGAGTTTGAAGAAGACTGTTTTGGAATATCGAGAGTAGAGAGCTCTTTCACGTGCTTGCCTTCAACAGATTCCCTTTTGAATCATAACTGTAGTACTTGGTTTGGGCGGCGGTTCGTAGGATCCATGTACCATTCTATACATGTACAGGTGTACCATAGAATATAGACGGTAACCGATCAAGTATTTAGCTTAGTTTTAAATTATAAGTAACTATATTTGGAGAACTTTAATGGTGATCTCAGTCGAAAGAACGGTCCAAGACAATAAAAATCATATATGGTTGCATCGATTACTCATTTGTTTAACATGTGTTTTAGTTTAATGACATGACCGTATCCTAATGACCATTTTTAAACAAGACATAATATCTGTCTCCTAATTAGTATAAAATATTTGACAGTATCTCAAATGTCCAGTGTCTCAAGTAGCGTGTGTTTATTAAGTTATCAAACGCATTGAGAATGATTACTGTCATGTTGGGCCGCTCTTCCGCCGATACCTTTGATCGCAACGCCCATGAAGCTCCACGAGCTAAACGAATCGTGAGCTTTTAATGATCCATCGTCCAATCCGTCCTGAACAAATCTATCATCGTAATTTTATTAATGATTTCTTTCACGGTCTCCGGACAGGCTTTAGCTCATTAAGTGTCCAAATCATTATAAGGAAATTAATTGGGTAAATACCGGATGCCGCTGACCCCTTGCGGGAATCAAATATACTTTTATTGCAGTGCTTACATGTGAAAATGTATATTGAATTGTGTGTAGGTTTGTTATTACATTAATGTAACTAATTGGTGTGCTCCAGGGTAGTATATTTGGTCCGTTTATTTTCTAAGTATAAATTATGAATTGCATTAAGAAACAACAATGTTTGACATTGAAACCCACACCAAGGAAACATGTTTTGTGGATATCGGGAACAAATTATGTACTAGATCGACCGTTTGGATACCTTAAATCTTTCACATTTTGGTACCGAATGGCTTGTATCTATTAATAATTAATATATAATTTTCTAAGAAGGTAAAAAGTTACTTGGGTAGTTTTAGGGGCTTTGATAGGCGTCATTGTGCATTATTATTAGCAATCTATAATTAAAAGTAAGGCAGTTAAATAAATAAAAGTGTAAATATAGATGTATATGCTAATCTACTCGTAGGAGTGCACTAGCGGAAACATTATCATACAGCGCTGATTTAAAAAAAAATACAACTTCCATCCCGTATTAACATACACACACCTTATCTGCGTGACTCATAAATCACATATTAAAACAACAAAAGTTAATTACAGCTTATAATTTTCTGTCGCACTAACCGTCTATAACATGGTGAAATATTTTAGTTTCAGTAATAACACCTTAATCTAGATAAACATTGGCCCTAAATGCCATTAAAACCAAACGAATTCGCTATTGTATTCATAAGTTGACCGACTCGGTGCGTTAACTCGTCTTATCTTCGACGACACCACATTTGAAATTTGAAGCTTATGAGTGGATGAAGGGAGCTTATTTCCTTTGAGCGTTATATGGTGTCTTGAGTGGCGGGGTTGGCTGTTGTCGTTATGAATTACAACCTGTCGTTAAAGCTGTCGCCCGCTTGTGTTGTCACCGTGCTGTGGAGTTTAATATACTGTCGAGGCGCTGAACAATTATCTCGTAATTTTAAGGTTGTATTTTTGCCGGTACTTGCGTTTTAATTTGCTCGTTAATATTTCATCATCATTGAGCAATATATCTCCTAACCTCCTCTTAGAATGAAAATGATTGTTTACCGTATTATCTACTCTGTTTTCTAATGCTTAATCTTAGGAATGTCTTAGCTTCTGTAAGTCAGGGGCATACTCGGTATTCGAAGCTGAGACAATTGGAGTGGGAGGCTCAATTTTAAGCGACTAGGGTATAATTTACTGGTTGATTCATCAATAACTATTGCTTCGTGATTAGGTTTTAACATATCTAGGTATTAGAACGGCTTAATATTTTGTTATGTAAAAGTACGTTATTGTACAATTATATAATCAATAGATATATATCAATGCTGATTATTTTGTAAACATTGAGAAATAAATAATAAATTTCAATCAACGGTTAACAGTAAAGCAAATGCATTGAGCATCGGCTCCTGTGTCATTTTACTGTTATATTTTGTATGTGGCATAACATTTTCTTTGCACATGAGACAAGCATTTATGATCGCTGTGATAACTGTGTTATCATTGTTTGAATTGAGCAAATATTGTATATTAATTTCTGTTTTGATGACGCGCGTGGTGAAGGAATGCGGGCTTCGGAATGTGGTGTTATTGCGGGATTAAGATCACTTCAGCCGCCGAAACATCAAAAAGAGACGACTTAAAGCAAAATCTAAAAGTAAATTACATATTTGTAATGTTTATTGACGTTATACGCTGATTATATAAACGTAAGGGTCACACATATCAATCACTAATTAGTATTTATGACGACCGCTTCGCGTGTATTAACACTCAGATATAGAAATTCATTTAAGTGTTATAAGGAACATTTTTAAGGACTCCGTATAGATTTATTGAAATATTTTTATCACTTCAAACGCACGTAGGTGTACTTTATATTTGATTAGTTTGAAAAGTGATTTTAATTCCCGTATGGTTTCCGACTAAAGCATTCATTTTGAATAACGTCTAATCAGGTTATTATAAACTTTAGAACAAGGAACATGGCACTTTATACAAAATATAAATTGAATATTATTGTAAAGTAACCAAAGAATGAATTCTTTGGTTACGGTGCAAGTCACAATTATAAATACGTTATTAGTTATTGAAAAAGCTGAACTGATTGTAAAATTTATTTTTCCTCAAATGTGGAATTTTGAAATAATGGAGAGACACATTTTTCAGCTTATTTCAATTTGTGTTACAAATGAATCAATCTTTCGCTGACGAAGTTGAGGGCGGGAGGCATGATTTTTAAATAAGATGTTCTTTACTAAGACTATTACAGAAGATTGCTTAAGCACTATGAATCATAATGAATTTCAACTTAGAGCTGCAAACAAAATCCCATTGAAGATATTTTTGCGTAATAGCAGAGTAGTCTCTGAGTAAACATGTTAACGATCAAACGCGGGTACTTATCAATAATCATTTTCCGTGATAGAGCATGTAGCGTCTATAGAGTAGCGCTCCATCGCTATCTGCCGTCGGTGGCTCGTCCACTAAGTAGCCCTTTGATCCCCGACCATCGCTTCCTCGTTCCATCAATGGCCGCCTTGTTCATGTTCTTGCCGCGTCTGTTATGATACGCGATACGCTACCAATACCACCCTACAACAGTACGCAGTTCCTGGATTTGTACCGGGAGCGAAGGGATACCTGTTTGATGTTTATCAAGTCAAATGCGCCTTACTTAAACCGCATCTGTTTGGTTGCGAATTCATGATTCACGCAAATTGAGTTAGTCTTGTGCATTCGATATTCCCTGAATCCTGATTTGATTTATTAGGTATACTTTACAACTACTGTTGATTATTGTTTTGAAATAATTTATGGTACTGTTACAATTTAATTAGAAGTATCTTCATCTTTAAATTCTGATGCCTTAACAGGATTCCTACTGCAGAGTGAAATTTAAACTGCAATATCTTAAAATTATGCAATGAAGTTTAAGTAAAGGTTTATCAAGATTATAAACATTATTATAACATTTCTTGTTTTATCATCAGCAATATACGTTACATTCTTAAATAATAATAATGTTTGTTTATAAAGAAGCAACGAAGATTATACGTAAGTAGACTTAATTATAAGTAAGATAATTTATTTATTCATAAATAAACAGTTACTATATCCGCCTATGTAAATGAAAAACCATACATGTTTCAGTCGTATCTTATATAACATATTTTGTGTGTTTTATAATACAGTCACAAATTTTATAAAAATCCATTAAGTAGGACGAAACAAAACCAAACATCTTTTATGTATCATTTGAATCATTTAGCCGCGTGGGATTAGTCAGTCATAGTTGACTAGTAGGGCTTTAGCCCTGTAGGTACCTAGTAGAATAGGGAGGGTGTTAGTCCTTTTAAGACCTCATGTAATCACTATTCTTACCATTAGTAAACATCAGTCCACTTCGGAACGTAACTCGTTTCCAAGGAGCGCTACCCGCGCTACTGATTCAGGTTTTCAGTTGCCATTTCAGTTGCTGTCATCCGTTATTGCAGTGAAATAAAAACATCTATTTAGTACTGCTCGTAGATAATTAAGGCTTGTATTCGTATTTATGAAATTGGAAAATATATTTTGTATGGAATCCCTGCGGTAGTGTGCGGGTATTAGAGACAATCGGCTCGCGCCGCCCGCGACCACGACACCGGCCTGAATCCGTAGAAACGAATCAACCTTTGCTTCACCGATCGCCGATATTACGGTTCTGGTGTTAAGTGCCACGCCACTGCCTCGCACTGGACTTACGGTGTAACACGAAGTAACGCGATATTTGTCGTTCTATTTTATGTCGAATTACATTTGTGCCGTGACTTTGGACGGCAGTCACGATGTGCGAGGGAAACGGACGATGATTAAAGAAGTAAGTTCCTTTTTAAAATATCGATTTTGAATTTAGAATATGTTTGGTTTTTACTACTTGACCGTTGTAGTGGTAGAACCTTTTGTTTATTTAAGCTTTATGGAATCTAAAAAAGTCTTTCTGGATCTCGTTGTTCTTTGTCCTGTATATTTTACATTGTATGTTGTTTCTGGGTCTTCTTTGAACTATTTTATTAGTCCAATGCACGAACGATAATTGGTAGTTAAAAGATAGTCATCACCGCGATCTTTCATAACAGTTTGATATGTTGTTTCAATGGTAGTCCATCGTATGAACATTTCTAAGAAATTCATTAGATACGAACATTTTTTACTGACAAGCCAATTCGTTTACGCGATAAAAGTTTTTAAATTAAACATTGTATCTGGTTATGAGTACGACTTTAATGAGAATGTATGCAACGGTAATGAAATAATAAAATTGTTATGAAGTTCTTTAAATATATATGTACAGGCAGCCCTCGTATTTTTCGTGTAGGTGTTATTTGGGATTTTTCACAACAGTCTTTGATAGGAATATGTAACAAGGTAATAACTGGCTCAACATTGTATTCATTTGCATGTAATGTTTTATCCCATAGCAGCTATATAGCAGATCTTTAAACGACCGTGGCATTATTTTAGTGCACTTTGATTTTCAACTTATTGATAAGTAAAATTTATTACAACGAATGTATTTGGATCGAAGCCTATCCTTGATTCTGCATTAGGGCACGTAAGATAACCTCAAAATTGCATTTGTTATGTAATCGTTTTATATTTATTCTATTAAGTATTGAATATTATGTCACAACTGCTTGTTGAGTCTGAAAATATGTGCACACTTTGTTAGATTACTTTTAACCATAGCAGTAAATCGATGCCATAAAATACTTTAATATTTTATTTGATACTTTTTATTACATTAATCTTCATTAGATGGAATTCAAAATTTATCATATTTATATTAAGCTCGGTTTATATAGAAATATAATAATTATTTAGGAATAAATTAAACATATTTATTTCCTAGGAAATTATTGATGTTCATATTTTAAACGTAAGTTACATTAGTATATTGTGTGTCAAAGTTTTTTTGTTCAAAACTTCTGTGTGTGGGGTTGAGTTCCACTCCGATTTGTGTCACACTTCTCTGTTCTAATTCAGTTTAATCCGGGTCATCGCACTGGTCCAAAGTAGTTTATGTTTGCCCATACATATTACATACACCTGAGTACATAACCCACTATCAATCTTTTTGATTGATGCTTGCACGACATTTTTCCCTTTTATTTTGCAACTTAACGAGGTTAGTTTAATCATGATGACGTGTCTCTGTGTCTGGCAGGTTTGTGTCCACATTGTTTTTATATTTTAGCTGCAGCTGCAGCTGAATTACGAAATTATGCTAAGACCTCATTAAAGACGACTAAGAATATTTTATATATCGACGGTGGAAAGGAAATTACGCTTACTGAATCCGACACGATTTTAAACTATATCGACGGTGGAAAGGTAAAAGTTACCAAGCGCCATATTGCCAATCCCACAACAGAGCCGTTTATACATTTATTTTTCTAAGAAAAATCGTAGAACACGCTATTAGAGGTATTTGAACAAAATCAATCAATCCTTGAATTTTTTCAAATACCTCTAATAACCAATTTTCTACGGTTTTTCTTAGAAAAAATAAATGTATAAACAGCTCCGTTACAAAATTAGCAACATGGCGCTTGGTAACTTTTTCCTTTCCACCGTCGAAATACATATAATGTATATTGGATAAGAAACAGTAGGTAGGTATTGTTAATTTCAATTATTATGAATTTTATATACATACATACATACATTTAATATACATAAAATGATTATTAAAGAAATACATAGTTGTCAGTGCACCATCATCCATCGGGAATAGCTGTTAGATATATTCAATACAATACTTAAATTGGGAATATAATTATTTCAATGTATTTGAACTTTTTAATAAATAATCCTCGTGAATTATAAAAAAAACTAATAGTACTTACACATCAATCAACTTGCTACTTTGAATGTACTTATTTTAGTAATAATTATATTGTGTACGATATGCTTGAGTCATTTTGTATATTTAAATATAATTTGCTTTACTAAACATTTAAATATCTATTATAATCGAATTCTGATAAATACGGCTTGAAACTATCGATATAATTTTGGCGGGAATGCGTAGAAACAATAGAAACGGTGAAACAAAAGAGAGCGCAGGAACGGCGTCATTTTGGGTTATGGAATAACAGAAGTGAAACGCGTAAATAATTGTTGAAAATGATATTTGACATTGTAATCAGACTTAAAATGATTGATTACATAATAACGTGTAACTTTTGGCTATCTCCAAACAAGACGATAGAACATACCATAGATAAAGCAGAAGAACGCGTCCTCAAAGCATGTACTGCACCGGCGATCAAAGTGATCAATAATGACATAGTGGCCAGATTCCGAGGGTCTCCCCAGGAGCGCACTAAAGCTACTGTGCCCATGGTCCAATCGCAGCATAATGCCTCGGGAAGAGTTAGCAGCCAAGCATTCAGCGCTGGTAAGTACGCGAAGGTGAGATACCTAAAAGAAATACATAGACATAGTGGTTTGATCACGTGTAAATAATGTTACTAACAACAGAAAACCTATACAGAAATGTTTATAAATAGCAGTGAATGACGTCGAGTTTATTATAAGCAGATACATCAAGATAATTCGAATTGGTTATACTGTACTGTAAAACCATTTTTATAGTACAGTTTTACTCGACAATTACATTACTTTACTCGATAATGAAACATAAGTAATTATCTGACACTGCAATCAATTGTTCGTGTATGAATAGTATAACCGATAGATCGATCGATATTACAACTTCCATTTAATTCCAGAAATAGGATTCCATAATGACGTTTTTTTTTACACATACAAAATACACAGATTTAAAGGTTGTGCCTGTGGTAGTCGTTGTTTAGCTTATAGTAGCCACGCGTCTGATAATTCCACAAAATTCATTCATTCATTCATTCATTCAAATTCAAAGTTGCATAAGAAAGTGGTGAAAATCAAAATGTGTAAGTTAATATATGTACAATATATATTTACCGCGTAGGTGATGGCGCGGCGCCAGCAGGATTGTCGAATCTAGTAAACACTGGCAGCTGAGCTCCCATCACGTGCAGCCGGGCGGCGAGCAGCGCGAGGGTGGCGCAGCACACGGTGGCAACCCTCCTCGCCGCCTCGCCGCACGCGCCGCTCCAGCCGGGGCACCGCGTCCACGTCTCCAGCCAGGGCCGGCCGGTGGAAGCGGACCTGCGACGCTGCCGAAGGAATTACAAATTAGAACAAACAAAGGTGAAATTAGAAAACAACATTAAATTTGTGAAGTAACTTCTGATTGAACTAAAAGAAAGAAGGATAACTTACTCCATTTCGTAAGAATAAAAGTAACGAAAAGGTTGGACGAAATTACATAGCTATTTGAATTTACAACATTTCAAATTTAATTTCTCGTACGACAGAGACAGACCTATGCGCTCGAACAGATGTGCAACAGAGATCTTCAAACCGATATACTCGTACCTATCGCTTATAGTAAATAGCGCGAGCAAATTACAAATCTTCCTCAAAAAAAATGTTTATGTATGGAGACGGTAATACGAGTAAAAGCTGCTTTGTAGATTTTTATTTTAGCTTTGTATATTTTTATTGCCTTTCAGCAATGACTCCGAAAATACTTACAATTGTTTTTTAGATTTAGTCTCAATTACAAAACACACATATATATATTTTATGTATAATTAAATGTTTGGAATCCCTTTTCATTCAATATTTACACGTATAGTAAATAATGCCTATAATATATTTTCTACATACAAGTAATTATTGCACTAACGTTACTATAGGGAGGGAGTTCTCGACAAATTAGTATAAAATTGATAATAAATAAAGACTTCTGTCGGACTTAAAACTCACCAAATTTCTCATAATCATACTAACTTTTTGTGCCACGAACAACTCGTAAACGACACAAACTGCGGTGACGGTGATGCCCTGCTCCTTGCAAAGCATCGCTACGCCCACGCACACAGTGCAAGCGGCCAGGTAACGCCAGTCTGCAACACAGTGGTGATAATAACACTTGTATTATGACGAGAGTAGCGATGGAGCTGGCAACAGCGCAAGGTGCCCGCGGCCGCCCGGGGACGCGCAATCATGCACTCATAGCGATGGAACTTTTAGTGTCAATTGGTTCAGGCAGTAACAGGTGTCATAAGAATATTAGTTATGGCAATGGTCCCAAAACAGCCACACTAGAGATTACAACTATAAAATGATGTTCTTTTATTAAACGAATAGCTTTTACCCGCGGCTTTGCTCGCATTTATGTCATTGAATAAGTGTCAGTATAATCGAAATAAATGAATATGAGAATGCTAGATGACTTTGAAGTAGCCAGATTTTGAGATTTTTTTTGATAAATAATTTTTTTATCTTACATAAAAATATATTTTTTTTTATAAAAAGTATCCTATGTCACTTCTAATACCTCCAAGAACATATGTACAAAATTTTATGATGATCGGCTGAGTAGTTTTCACGGGAAACCGTAACGAACAAACAAACTTACATTCGCATTTATAATATTAATAGGATAGATAAATAAAAAAATGCCCAATTATGTTCTCCTATTTTTTATTTTCAGGCATTTCACTAAAACCTGCTGAAAATGTATTGCACTTTTTTTAATCGATACATACTAACTAGAAAATAATTCCTAAAAAAAAATTATAAAAATAGATGAAGGGTTGTAAAATACCTATCAACAAAATTTTAATAATTGCAAGCCTTATTTCAACAGAATATAAATGCATAAGTAACATAAGCCATTCTATAGGTAAAGAAAGATATAAATTTGGTAAAATTAGAGAAATGTTTTCTTCTTCGCTGTCAATCTGTCACCACGTGACTACTTGAAACTAACGCGGCGACACTCTTGTACACCTCCACTCTATGGATTTTATCGAATTACATCCAATGTGGATCCCGATTTTTTAACTTTGTCAACTTCAATTCCTTCTAAAAGAAAATGGAGTGAAAATCTGAACTATGTATATACGTTTGCGCATTTGTATGCTATACAACATTTCTGTAGCGCGCAGGTCGCACCCGCGCTCAGACGAATTAGAATTTCAGAGAAACTTTGTTACAAAATCCCACTGTCGCACGCGAATTGCAAACTTTATTGTTTGTATTCACAGGAGATTTTTGTAAAGGAGATGTAACTAACTACTTTTAGTAAATGTCAATTATGTACAAGAGTGCGTAAAATAGATAACAAATAAATGCTGCAGTGGAATAAATGAAATGTTAACATTTGGAATCTTAAATCGGTACATGTAATGTGGAACGAGGTTCGCCGGGTCAGCTATGTAGTGAAGTTGTAAAAGTAAGTTAAATCGTGAATTTATGCAATGACCACTAACATAACTAACTGTGATACTACTAACTTTGTAAATTACATATTTTTTACTATCATTTATTACTTATTAATTCTGTCATCAGTTGGTTTCACTGATAATTTTCGTTTTAAGGAATATTGGTCTAATAGACAGATACCTGTATGTCGTCTTTTATTGGCTGCTTTCGCATAGCACAGTAGAGCTCCCAAGTAGAAAACTGAAGACAGCATCTCCGCTCGCCCCACCACGCCCGTTACCTGCAATAAAATACGTTGTATCTTTTTTTTCTGCACTCAAGAAAAGTCGTTCCATTCTTGATCTTAATCCAGACTTAATACGGATACAAAGATATAAGACAAACACGCAAAAGATGCTTGTTATAAAAGAGAGATGCAGGGATGTGGAGAATCTGAAAAGACACGGCATAAAAGCTAAAAGAAAATAGCGGCGAACTTTAGTGAAAGGACGAGAAATAATGGAAAGTCTGATAAGAATACAAACAGCACCTACGAAACCACATGTAAAGTAACAGGAGTGGCATCGCGCAACGTAGGTGCAAATATCGCTTCTTCTTGGTATCATCATACAACAGAAACTCTATAATTTTGTCATTTTAACAGTAGGCGCTGATATGGGCGTATTGAAAGATATAATTATGTGAGTAAATAAAGAAAATCCTATATTTTATTAAAGGCGAGTGTTTCAATTCAATTACATTAGTCAATAATTATGAGTTAGCACAAGACATTTTTCGAATGCTAGCTAGCTAAAGATCTCTATTTCGTAAATTTAGGAATGATTTTATTCATAGCGAAAACAATATCTTTTCAGGAACATAAAACAGGAGCGCTGAAAAGGGTGTAAAGCCCGCGAGAACGTACCGGTGCCTCCGGTGACAGGCTACAGGTACTTTTTCCTTTTATGACTTTTTGCTTTAAGGTGATGAAACTTTGGAAGTAGTCCATGTTTAAGTTGCGTACGGGGCACAACAGTAAACAGAAATGCATACGTTGTATCTCTCCGATAGCCCTGCCAGTCCCGAAAGCCCTAAGAGCCCACTTTCAGCGGCTCCTACCCGCCTGGC
>DWQT01003021.1:0-13116 GCA_018244895.1 Myscelus amystis hages | reverse complement strand
TTTCCTATTATGTCGTTGCCACTTGGGCCAGTACCTTGCCCACCTTGAACCGGACCTTGCCCATAACTTACCCTTCCACTTGGAGCACCTCCTTGACCTGGTCTGTAACTGCCAGCGTGTGGACCAGTTTGTCCAGAACCAGTATCAGGATGTCCACTATTTGCTCCATTAGGCATATATCCGGGTCCAAATGCTCCATTTCCGCCGGGTACGCTACCTGGGCCATAACCTGGACCATTCTGTCCTGAAATAGGTCCACCTATTGTTCCTGCTGAGGGTCCATAACCAACACTTCCGGGGCCAGTGCCTTGTCCGGGTCCGTAGCTTCCAGGCCCATTACTTCCTTGTGATCCTCCTGGTCCTCCTGGTCTGTAGTCTCCATTGTCACCTTGGCTACCTCCTGGGATGTATCCCGATCCGTAGGGGCCCTGCCCATCTGAACCAAAACGTCCGGAGCCCGGTTCTGTCATACCATTGGTTCGAGATCCTGGTTGGTTCTGGCGATTATTATTCCCGTGGCCTGGTTGGCCTGCTTGGCCTGGTGCGTAACCATTCCCACCTCCTGTAATTGGTCTTCCGCTGGGTCCAGCTCCAAGAGTATTTGGCGGGCTATAACCGCCTCCTCTATTTCCACCTCCGTGCCAACCAGGCGGACTGCCGTCTGGGCTGTAGCCATTTCCGCCCGATGGTAGACCAGGTATGTAAGGGCCTTTTTTCAAGCTCTCTGCCGTGTTATCGGACTTTCCAAGGCAGTCATCGCAACTCGGGTCGAATACTGATTGACTTTGGGCTTGTCCCATTCCACTGTTGCCACCTACGAATGTTTATGATGAAAGTTTCTTAATTAATTACAAATAATATAATACAAAGTAATACCTAATACCAAGACAAAGATAAAGACATTTATTTGCACAGATATGGGTACATTTGACACATTCATAAACTCATACAGTACATAATAATAATAACACAGTTGTGCACTGTTATGTAGGTGTGGTATTTTCTATAAACCTTTGCATTATTGTAAACCGAGTAAAACTCCGTCGTGCTTTGGGTATGCATATTTATGAAAGGCTGTTCGATCATGTTTAAAGTTTTGTTTTCATGGCGAAACTTTCTTAATTTTAGTGATTTGTCTGCCTCTCTATCTGTTTTAATTTCGTATACCCCATATATGTGCAGATATAAGGCAACATGGAGCAAGGGGAAATCTTTTAACGAGGCTTTTGTTGAAACAAAGCTTTTAAATGGTAGCAGTTGAAATAATTCTCGTCATAATTTGTTACAATAAAATAATACCTTGATACTACACAACTTAAGTAGTACCTGTGCCTACATCTTTACAAATTAATAAACTGTTATAAGAAGTGTTTATTTATCTATCTGCATTCATTTCCATTTGAAATGAAATTTGACAAATAAAGAGCTTGATTATCAGTTCCCCGTTCGTTCACCTAATTATCGTTCGTCCATCTAAGTTTCCGCGCGCTACAGTTTCGCTGATACGATACTAGATATATCGTATGTATTAAGTATAACCCACTAATTAGAGAAGGTACTTACTGACGCTCGCTCTTGAAGAATCAGCCGCCGAGTGGGCTTCCGCTTTCCCCTCATCTTTGCCGTTACCGCGATCGATTGTCAAATATTGCGACTGAGTTTGACCCCTGTATCTTCCCTTGGGGATGAAACCGGTCTGGCGACGCAATCGGCTCAGCTTATTAAGGGCGACCACCACTTGTGTCCAGTTCACCACGTCCCCCTTCAGTCTAGTGAAACCCCGGCAGAACACGATCTTCGAAGGGCTACGCCTCGCCAGCGATCTAACCTGTTGCAACACAGATTACAATTGAACAACAAGCAGTGAATGTTGTAACGACATCGTTACATGTTGACGGTTTGTCCTCAATTTTGCTATTAATCGTCAGTGCAACGGGTCAAGGGAATATGATCAGCCTTGACAAATATAAGTTATCATCTAACGTCGCGCGTTCGAGATAAAAGCTTCACTGCAGCTTAGAAAATTATTGATAAAGAGCTTGTTCGTTCTTATCTCGGTATTCACCTAAATGGGGTATTTGGCGACGATTTTCCACTTATGAACATACTATACGATACATTTTAAAAAGATCCACAGCAATGGGCGGGGCAATGTAACTTGGGGTGGAGTGACGTTATTTTAGCGTATTCAATAACAAAGGTTTTGAGAACTTCGTTGTAGCTGGTGAAGTTAATAACAAAATTATTATAATGCTCTTCATTGCACGACATTACAGAAATATTAGACAAATACAGAAACACGGTTTCGATATTTGCAGTCTTATCTTAAATGATGTCTTTTACACTCGTAATTAGCGCAATAGGTGATAAATATGCTATAGTATAAACTGGGTGCACATATCAATCGATTAGACAAAAACACAAGAGAGGTGTCAAGGGACTCCCGGATGGTATGAAGTTTCCATCGATTAATTAACTTTTCGTCTGATTTTCTTCCTACTAGCCTCCTTCACAACGCGCGATAAATATTAATAAAATTGCATATTATTAAGTAGGGCGTAATATATACCTATTATTCCGATTAATTCAAGGAAAGAACCCCAGTGTAACGTATATTTTATTTAATTGTTTTATTATTAAAACATTTTATGTCTACGTTTTAAGGTTTAAATTGAGACGTACCGGGTATATAGCCTTGAACAGGTATGTACATTAGCAGTTTCGCGACTGGAGAGTGTTTGCTTACCAAACGTGCATTAATTAATGCAGATTTCCCGAGCGAGAAATAACGTAGGCAACGGAAACTGTATGTTGTGTGGATATATGGAATTTGAAATTTCTAAGACCTTAATATAATGTGCCTTTGCGTATTCTTCCCTTTTATTGGCCCAGTGACGGACATATTTATGTAGTTTACGAAGATATTCTGGTAGAACATAGTCGCTTACCAAGTGCGGCTTGGCGGTCTTCGCCTACATCAAAAACGTAATATATCTTATCTATCTTATATTAGCTTACGAAGTTTTTCAATGCTTTAACGACAGTGATTAAAGTTTAAAAAGTCAATTCAATTTCGTAAAAGCTACTACGATTATTCATAAATACCAATCAGTTAGACCTCTTTGTATTATTTCTTTGCCAGCAAGATGCGGATAGACAAGTTATATGCAAATTTAATTTCAATGCAGCCCGCTGCATTCGAAGTAACGGCAGTGAAGTGCGTTTCGCATTGTACGAAAATGTGAAAATGTTGGAAGTTTCATATTTTCATATTTCACTCAGATTGCGCTCAACATTTCGAGATATTAAAACGAATTCAAAGAATTACTCTGCAAGTAACATTATTATTGCACCGTTATGCCGAGCTAGGCATTGAGTGCTTAATATTACTCTTTTCATACACAAGGAGCATATTTTCGTTTATTATTAAAATGCCATTAAAACATGTAATTTTTATTTAATAAGTAACAAACCTTAAACTTTGACCCATAAAATGAAAGTCATATCACGTATCTGAATATGCCAGATCCATATAAAGTCAGAGAGAGTTTTGGTTTAGTAATAAATTTAGGCAAGTTAACTGGGGACTTCAGGGACTGAATTTAAATTAGTGCCACTGCGATATTCAGAAGCGAATCCGCTTATAATACAAACAGATTCGTTCATCATTACCATTTTTCACAGTCGAATCGTTACTGACTGTTGGCAATGCGCAATATTTTTCGGGACAAATAAGAATTTTGAATTTCAAATTTGCGTAAAAAGTACTCGTATGTTCAGAGCCAGATCGGTCAAGTTATCAAAAGATTTTTGCTTTATGAATTCTACTTGATAAAATTTACAAAACGGAAAAGCAGGGAGCGACAAAGATTATTTTTAAATGTAAAGTAACCCTAGAGAGTACGTGCTTAATCTTGAGTGCGGAGAGGTATATAGTCTGACAAGTTACTAACAAAGTAGGTTCTTATACCACGTACTACGAGAGCATTAAGAAATTAAGTAACTTGTAAGTGTGGCATTCATAATTTTATTTTCTTTCATTAGTCTTTATTAAACACCAGACCGTAAGCAAAGGATGTATTTAATATTTGGTATGCCCCAAATGTCAATCATTAGTGCATTTTAGTAGCAACACATAAAAAATAGCCTTTACCCGATCTGTTTATCGTTGCCTATATACTAGAACCTATATAACACATTTATTTTGTTCAACGTGATTTAGAAACTTATGAAATTTCACATAATATGCACTTAAAATAAGTAAAAAAAAACCACGAAAGGTGTTCATGTTCAGTCGCATACGTATATTTAAAATTGAAGTATATATTATGAAATCATTTTACAAACGACTGACCTATTTCTAAAATGCAGTTCCATTTTATTTGACAGCTTCATTTGAGACCGTGGCTTGTTTTGTGTGCAAGCGAAGTTTTAATTAACATTAAAACACCGCCAACATAGTCTCTGTATCTACGTTGTTTTCATATCAGACGTCTTTGATTACCACAGCAAATGTAATTAAGTATTCTCTGCAGACCAATGGGACAAAAACCTCAAACCCGGTTAAAATATCTTATTTAAATCTAGCGAGAACAAAGCGTGAAGAACAGGCAAAAATAATTATGTGGAAAAGTGTTTGGTTAAAAATACTGAGGCATGTTACTAAGGTAGGTCTTTATTAGAATATTGCCTAATCAATTTGTTAAAAGTTGGGGAAACTCAATCATGGCAACGTGATTTTCTATGGGTGACTAGTGGCGGCCACGTGGGCTTCCCCGAGGGATTTTGACACTATTATTAATACTAGTGGTCGCCCGGTGGTCGAAATTCGAACATCATAAATTTGTATATGCGATCGGTATTTCATGTATTTAAATGGGGTAAATAAAACTTTTCTATTTGACATTAACCGTATGAAATGACAATTGTATGCGTTTAACAACAACGTCTGGTTGTGTGCGTCAAATGCATGGTAGTGTGTGTAATGTATTATTTGTTGATTTAATGTATTGTATAAGCATTATTATTGAAAATATTAGCTTTGTGCACTTCTCCTATTATAAACTATAAGTGCGCCAAATTTCATACTCCTCCGTCCGCGTATTTTCTGTAAAAAGGGGTCCAAAGTTTTTGCTTCACGTATTAATATAATGATTATTGAACTGTGATGGATAGCATTCGATATTTTTAGTTTTCCTCAGTAACAGAGAAACTATGGGCCAACTTTAAATATAGAATGATCTTTCAAAGTAAATGAATATCGCATTCGGAATTGAAATTCAGCAAAAATGGGTCACGTGAAAGTTACAACGCTACAATTTTTCAAATTCAGTTATAAGGCTTCTATTGTCACATCCTCTCTGGTTTCGAGCGTCCGCTCTTATCTCTGGCTCTCAAAGTGTAAAGAGTTGCAAAATATTTGTGTGTGTGTGTGTGTTAACCCATTTCACATTCGTTCGTATTTCAAAGCATTTTCCCATTAGTTGTTTGACGATTATAAGAAAGAGTACAAATAACTATTTACGTATTAAATTCGATTTTATTTATCATTCAATTGATTTAATGTTGTTTAATTCTACGTATTGAACATCCTGCAGAATGTCTATGCTTTGATTTTTTTGTAATGGGATTTGCCAAATACTCCCATAATAATTATAGGGATGATATTACATATTACTGATTGACTTATAATTATTCAAGACCTCAAATGAGCAATTATCTATAAATGTGACTCGATAAGTACAAGGAGTACCTCCAGCCAGCGAACTAGGTCGCAACATTTGAGTATTCCCAACGGTTTTTTTCGCAAAACAACAATTGTAAAATAATAATAACATTACGCGGTGGTCGCATAGCTTTGAAATACTTTAGCGGTTGCCAATTTCGCATTCCCTGCGCCCAGCTACATCAATTAACTTTCAATCTGTTTGCAAATTTAAAAAAAATGCCCTAGCACATAAATAAGATTAACGCAAAAAAAAATTGCTCTCTACTTTTATTATTATAGATTTTATTACGAGTATAAATTGCGGAAAATCATTTTTTTACAAACTGAGACTAGGCTTTAACGAACATGAAAACTTTGATAGAACTTATAAAAAAGTCCTTTCATGTCAGGAAAACGAATAGTAAGTGGAGTTTAAGTTGCGTGAAGTATGGGAGCGGATATTACGAGTCTATATTTTCTTATACGTACAGTTATGAATTTCCGGTGCGGCAGAATCGGTTTGAGGTCGCTGAGGCCGCAGAGTTGGGTCGCATTGCGAGGACTCTCTTTGATGATGATTTCTGCATCGAGGGCCCCCTTCAGTTGCCAGCTCACGCATTGCTGGGAATCCGGCTTCTTGCAGACCAGGTGTTCCTGTTCGGACACATTATATAAATCGTGACACTTCTCAATTACATACATACCCCCTAACGGGGTAGGCAGGCAGCACCGAGCGCCAAATATCTCCATGCTTACAAACATGTCGTACTTCATCCACATCCATCACTCTCATCATGCATAAACTTCTCAATAAAATAAAATAAAAATCTCTCATTAATTAATTAACCAACATGCAGCTCTAAAACATCTTTATAAACAGTAATAAAATCGTGGGGAAAAAGTTAATTTACATATGTATAAAACAACGAATAAAAATACGTTCTGATAAGTACCTGATCTCTCGTGTAGTCGAAGTGTAAGGCTGGACAATTATTGATGAGATTCGCCGCGAAAAGTAAACACGCCGCGAAGCGAGGCGCGGAGCGCGCGCCCCGACACATGCCTGCTGCTGGCGAGTAGAAGTGTCTCTGCCGCGCGCCGCCGCGGCGCGCCGCTTGCCTCTTGACCCCCGAACTAAGATGAACTCGCACCAGATATAAGGTTCACCCACCCAATTTCGGCGATAGCGTATTCTGCCACACTTCGCTTGCGCACATAAGGAAGTACAGCAGATATCGAAAATTGATAATGCGCCCCTAAGTCCGTTAATAAATCTAGGTCTTAATCAAAAGTGGTTGTGTTTCCACGTTTATAAAACTAACAAGCAATGCCCGCGGCTTCGATTGAATTTAACAAAAAAGTTATATGATTCTAAAGTAAAAGCCTAAGTTACTTATTACATCAGCTATCTGCCAGTGAAAGTCGCGTCAAAATCGGCCCAGCCATTCAAGAGAACAGACAGACAGAGAGACAAACATAGTAAAAAATGTTACTTTGGTATATGCATATGCATTTAGCAAGAAGCAGTTATTCTAATATTACAAACAGACACTCCAATTTTATTTATTTCTATAGATATACCAGCATTGACTTTTTCCAATATTAGTATCTGTTAGCTTCAAACTCGCCAATTCGTTACTCAATATAGGTCACTGACTCAGTCAACTCTATACTTTGTAAGTGCAGGTTGCACCTATGTTGGTATCCAATTGTAATACTAACTACGACGACCTAAATACGTCAACGAAGTGTAGTGCAATATTCGTAATAACCATTATATACGAGTACGTACTCGTCCTACATTTAACGTTCGTAATTTAAAAATCCTTATCACAGCGAAGTGGACACTTGGTAAATAAAATTAGATGCGTTATCTGTTACTCGCGTCACGAATTATTCTAATTACTCTTTCATTGATTGAGATGTTTTAAGTAAAACAAAAGTGTGTTAGTGTGGGTTTTATTTTTTTATTCAAAACTATAAATCAACGAGTATACAGGCATTAAAATATCCGTTCTACGATCACTGTACGAGTACCCGCGACCAATAGAGGTGGCAGGTACAAAACAAGCTAAATGTATAATTTTTATCGCCGTTCGGTATAAAATTATTGCGTACCTTTTCGCTAATCTAAATATTCAAATGTAGTCATTCTAGCGTACACTAATTGATGAAAAGAGACGAAATTAGGCCGATTTGCTATAACACTACTAAAGCAATTTGAGCAATGATTTCGTGAACACTTATAATCTAGTTATTTCCGAGCTCACGTTCGAATCTTTCT
Organism: Myscelus amystis hages; assembly: GCA_018244895.1. Classification (NCBI taxonomy): domain Eukaryota; kingdom Metazoa; phylum Arthropoda; class Insecta; order Lepidoptera; family Hesperiidae; genus Myscelus; species Myscelus amystis. The sequence goes on along the minus strand of DWQT01003021.1, from coordinate 5,125 downwards.
TTTTATACGAATGCGTGGGGTATACGAATCGTTGGGAGTAATATCCAGAGTGAGAATCGCCGGAGCTCTTAGACGGTCCGACTCTGCGATAGTACTCCACGGAATCCCCACAGTCGCAAGCGAGTCTGCTTTCCGAGCCGCTGCTCTCCAGCTGGTACTTGGGTACAACGATCAAGCTCTCGGTAGATTTGGTTGGCGGACAGTGACTGTGGGATCGCGTGTAAACGGGATAATGATGAGACGCAGTGGCTTGGCGATGCGAATGTTTCTCGTGCGCGTGATGCTGGTATTCATGATGGCTTTGTGTGCTGCGACCGCTGTGGTTGCGTCCGTGGCTCTTAGAACGGCTCACGTGCTTCGCGCCTGTGTCCAGATAGCCGTAACCGAAGCCGTACCCACCGATGGCTTTCGTCGTCAGATTGTCCCACGATTTGGGCTTTATGTGCTGATGCGAGCTCTGGTACTGGATCTTGGGAGACGACTTCGTCTCCGACCTCTCGTTGTCCCAGAACAACGTGTCGCTACTCAGAGAGGTGCTGTAGCTGGACGCGGAGTTATCACACACCACAGTCGCGTTGCTTGTCGCGTATGATTGCAAACTGCATTGGCTGGTCTGTGTAGATTCGGTGGTCAGATAGCGGTACCGATTGGAGCAATGTGCAGATGAACAGCTTTTCTTTGTCTGCGTGTGGGGACAGTTGTCCGGTTTCTGGGTCGATTTGTCCACTTGCTGGAACTTTTCCTTTCTCTTGTGTTCTTTAGAGCACTCCTTCTTACGGCGCACCTTCTTTCGTGAGTTGGGAACGCAGTGCGGATCACAGCACGGACTGGCAAGATCGTATGCCTCGAGGCTGTTTGCGTCTTGATTATTGTAAGCCGGCATACATGGGGTGCAGCTATGGCTGTGGTTGCCGCTCCTGTGCACTTTACTGGGCTGCTTGCCGTTACTCACCTTGTACGCTTCGGTGGCCCGGTGACACTCGCCGTTAGTCTTCACGACGTAGTGATGACAGTCGCGGCGGTTTCTTGGCGAGCCGACCGTGATGACGAAACTGCCGGTCCGTATGCTCGGCTGTATGATGCACGTACCGAACCTGGGGTCTAAATATTGATACATGAACACGTTGGGCTGCGGTGGCTTCGCAGCGGTCACGTTCTCACTCGACAACGTCGGTCTACAATACGAGCCGTTGATGCCGTCATTGATGTTGTTGTCCTCTGAATCGGATATTATATCGGATGGCGATGCCTTCTTCTTCTGCGAAGGCAGACTGTGGGTCTTCCAGTTGGAATCGTACACCTGTCTCTCGCGGATGCTAAGTTGCTCCAGTTCCCTCATTTTAGATTGAATTGTGCGTTGGATGTTGATATACTTGAGGTGTAGCTCGACTTTGCGTACGCAGTCCTCGAAGATGACGACGATGCGCATACGGGCGTCGCAGGCGTTGATGGCGGCGACGATCGCGGTGTGGTCGGCGTGCTCAACGTCCACGCCGTTGATGGAGAGGATGACGTCACCTTCGCGCATGCCCGCGGCCGCAGCAGCGCCATCTACCTCCACATGGTCCACATACGTTATCACTTCGATTTCTTGCTCCTGTTGATAAAATAATTCTTATTTGAAATGTTATTTTACATTATGATTTCATTTTATTCGATTATTACTAAACACTTAAAAATATGAATGGAGTGTTGATGATTAACATTTTATATATTTATGATGATGATGATGGAATGATTTTATATGTCTATTTAATGATACGAATGGCAGTTTAATGCAAAACGAATCTGTAGACATGTTCACAGGTCCCTCTTGCGGTTGCATTTATAAAACCACACATGGGATACTGCATGCAGATGTCAGTACTTGTTCCATACAGTGGTATTGCGTTCTATTAGTTCTGAAATACACCACGGTGTGGCGCTAGCGGGGAAATCGAAAAGGTTCATTAAATTAAGCAAGATTCCATAAAGCAATGAATTTTAGTTTATATAATATTGACATGAAAATCAATTAAAATATTCTTGCGATTTCAAAGCACAATAGAATAATTCGTTTTTTGGCCGTTTCGCGCGATATAAGAATTATTGAGAACTTACGTACTACAATGGGCAGATGTGAGTAATGCAATAGTTACCTTTTTATAATGGATGCCATAACTCTGCAGGGTAAAGCCGTAGCTACCGTTCTTCTTCTCGACTATGATGGTCCTTCGCCGCCAGTCCTCCTCCGTTTTGCTCGGCCGCTCCGATTTCAACGACTCCCGGATCTGAAGTTCACAGAGATGACATCTTTAACTTTCAAATATCGAACTGATGCCAATGAATAAGCTTTATAACAATGTTGATCAATGTCCTATAGTTTCTAATGGTATACAGTATTACAGTATCATGTGAATCGAGTTGTTAAGGAAAGCACGTCAATCAATGGTAGTCCTAATAAGCGAGCTGATGTCACGATTTTGGTCGAAGTAGAAAGGGCGAAAAATATTGATGGTGGTAGTTGGTATCTGCCCAACCATGTGGGGAATATAATTTTCAATTCATTCAGTTAAAATTTCTTTGACAGAATAAGATAATATTTAGTTATCGTAATTTTTATCACACACGGAATTAAATCAATTTCGAATGTTATTGGCTTATTGGTATCATTTTTTTGTCTGGTTCTATAACTGTTACTCATCATTTTGACAATTGTTAGTATACCAAGTCTGTAAAGACAGAGGTATTTGGCAGAGCTCCCTGTTTCCTGTTAGGGACACGCGTACTCGTAACTGAAGCATGATCTGTTAAGCCAATGCAATGCGCATTATTTTAGAGTTGCATCGCGAAGTGGCCGGCTAGTGGAAATTTCGATCCTCACTTGTTGCTAAGAACATGTCATGAAAACATGACATCATGTTATTCTTATTTGAATTAACTTTAAACTGTCTGGTATTGTAAAGGACCCGATCAAAAATATTGTAGTTCTATTGTTCGACACATGTCTCCTCACGTAGTGAGATGGTGTTAGGCGATTCTTTAACCAAGAGCGGATTGGAAGACTTCATACGTTTCAGAAAACATTAATGTACTCTATACCATCTCTAAGGTGTGCCGGTTTCCTTAAAATGATTTCCTTCATCGTTATAGCGGGTGATATTTATGTACATCTTTATACAAAAGGTCCATTGCGGTGCAATTTAATAAGAAAGGCATTCCGGCTCGGGAATGTGATTTATTACGTTATAATAAGATGCAATGAGCTGAAATAGTCATACATAAAACGCTCGCTTCTATAGCTGGCCAATAGATGGCGCTCTAAGTAACTATTCTAAGTTTTTGTTTAAAGTTTTTGTTTAGTTTTCACTGCAGTCGGCTTCAAAATTGTAGCACAGTTATTTCATTTATGTACCGTAAACAATGTTATCAACATCAATGCGTGCAATAATGATAATTAATGATGGATTAATAGCTATTTAATTAATTGTTTATTAGATATTTATCCTGAATTAATAAACATCAAAATAATGATAATTGTTATATTTTTTGTATGCTCTCGAATTTCAATTAACACTCAAAAGTGGTCTTAATTGAAACTCTTTAGATAATTAAATAATATATCTTTAAATTAGCCGCCTCAATGTTTACATAATAACGACACGACCTTGTATACTCGTACATACGCGGAGCTATTGTAACCATTAACTATAGTAACACTTGCATATTGGAAGACTGTAGAGGTTAGCTCGGCACAAAGGCTTTGGTATCTCCGGAGAAACGCGAGGACGCTGGTGTTTGAAATATTACACAGACGTGTTCTATCCCGCGATCGTCGTAAGACTCGTCAATGCGTATGAAGGCGAGGCGTTTGTTATCGTTTTAATGACGCGTGACCATTCCAGTTGAACGGGCGTGGAGGTTAGAGCGTGCTACTCACCGAGTTGTCCAGGGAGTCCTCCTTGCAGTCCGCGTTCAGGTGCCGTCTGCTGTTGCTCATGCTGCTCGGACATCTTTCATTCAGCTTCGGCGAGCTCATGCCGTTGAGAGCTCGGTATCCCAGACGCGACACTTCCCGTGTCCGCTGCCAGCCTACCAATGTGACATGCAGGCGACAATGCGCCCTGAGCAATGACAATAAGGCACACGAGTTCAGATTCCCCGCGAAGGGCGACTGTTGTGAGTGGCGCGCGTGTACGAGAATGGCGCATGCGCGCGGAAACCAGCATGGCGGATGTTTTGGCTCGCGCCCGCTAGTAGTTAAAGGCTGAAGAAGTGCTGTAGTATGTTGGAACATAAGCTATTTTGGAAATACCATTCCGCGCACGCGCTCCGCTGCATGCGGCGGCCATCATTGTTTTGAGAACGCGCCGACGTTTAAAAGTCTGCGTATTTTCCTGTTTCCTTTATATATTGTATCCGTCCAAAGATATTCAAACCTGTAGCAATGTGGAAATATAATTAATAAAATCTATATGCAGCCCGTATACCAGTTGGTAATAAAAATATTTAAACTCTTTATTTTATACACTGAAACATAACAAAAGAAAAAAGATCACTTAGCGAAGTCTAACAACTTTTCTTTAAATATTGTTTATAGTCAATGTGCACTAGATGGCACTGGTTGTATTAAAGTCACTGAAACAGCAATTTCTTGTATTATTTCACCTTCAGATGTTAACAGTAACTACTCAATACGATAAGAATACGTAAAAATCATTTTTAACTAAGACAAACAATACAATACAACAAAGTCATTTCTTGTATACGAAGGAATTGTATAATTTTTTCCTGGGGGAATTTGGATCATAGATATTTATATTCGGATAGCTTATTTTCGAAAAATACATTTACGGTAGCTATGTACTATGTTACTTTATTCTTAAATAATGAACAGATTTCATAATAATTAAGAAAAAAGATGGATGAATGTGGATGTCTGTCGTTATGGAATCCTCGCGCGCTGATTTGACTAACTCCACAGTTGATCAGCATAGACCTTTTTTTTTTCGTTGGGAAATGCATTGCAATGTGTGTCTACACTCGCCTGTTGGCCGGGCAACGGGAACGCTCACCATAGCCTTGACTATGGTGAGCAGCGTGAGTCTAACTCCTATGGCCTGCACGAGTGCCACGCGTGGCGCTG
>DWQT01003020.1:0-13116 GCA_018244895.1 Myscelus amystis hages | reverse complement strand
TCTATTTAGATCGACGATATATTGAGGTATGATTCATACAAAACATCCAAATTAAAATCAATTTTCTTTCTGAATGTTGAAAAAATTAACTTATCATAGTTTCATAGATTTGTTTTAAGGTTTTATGGATAACAGGTATTAATGCAAATTATGAATACTGGTTTGAAATCAAGGTTATATTGAAATCAAGTTTTTTGACTGTAGATGCAGAGATAAAGTTTGGACTGCAGGAATATCTTTATCAAAATTCGACATATTATAAATAATTTTTGTAATGGATTATAAGTAAATGTATATAGTTTTGCCATATATGTATAGAAATTGTGTCCAATTTCTTTACACTTGCACTTGCACTTACACTTACACTTACACTTACACTTTACACTTACACAATTGGCTTAACTGCACTTATATATTGATTAATTTCTTTGCATATAAAGATTCTATTTATCTACAAAACAGAGAAGTATATAAACCAATGTCCTTATAACAAAAATTTAGAATGATTTTTAAGGGGACAACAATAAACAAGTTCATACTCAAAACCTATATGTGCACCGAAATTTATTTTATAAACAACCATCATTTCTCAGACTCCACATTTAGGGAAAATTTCCAGATTTTTATTACAAGAACTGACCAACTGTAAATATTCATGTCGCAAAAGTTTTGATGTACTTACGAAGGTCCATTGAAGTAAATAATTGATTTGCCATCAGCACCGAATTGTGTTACATTCGAGCTTCCCAGAAATTCACAGCGGCCAAAATCCTTTACAAAAGTTGTTTTGCTTCCATTTTGAGCGCTCATAACATTCACTTGACGAAATATCTGTTGACATATACTTTTAACATTACCATTACATTTATAGTGTCAATTATTGATAATAGGTAGAGGTATTTGTGAGATGCAACAAATAAAACAAAGATACGTGTTGTTCAAGAGGAACATGTATCTAAAAATAAATATAATATACAAGACGCAATACTTACCGACAAAGGAATTCCACAGGTATCATTGACATTCGATGAATTAACACTCGGTTTTAGATCCGTACAAGGATGGTAAGAATATGTACCAAACTCGTATTGGGAGCCATCGTTCTTTACAGCAAAATTTTGTGTTGTGTAAAACGTTGACTTGGCGGTCGGGGTTAAGTCAATACCGGTACCATTTGGAAATTCGCAAGAGCAAGGTCCCGTCTTTGCGCACACATCTTCAGCAATAATTTGCACAGCAAAATATGCTAAAACTACTGGTAACAAAACAATAATGTTCAGCAATAACTTCATTTTAGTGTCAAATTTATTAAATGACTACGACAATATGCAATAAAATTAAACTTCAACCATGGCGTACTTCACTCCAACCATAGCAGAATCAAAAACAGATAAAAAAAGAAGCACAGACATTTACAGAACCATAAACCACAGTGAACTATTGTGTTTCTATGTAGCATTGTTTGAACTGCATATTGTGCCGTGTCGTACTTTCCTTTTTGTTGTAGATTGTACAGTACACATAACAAATCGTAGTATTAGCTAGTGGTGTATGTTAAGGCTTATTAATATAAACTATAAATCGCAACAAAACATAAAATAACGGCATTCATTGAACAGTTAGTGTTTTAAAATAAATTGACAATAAATATTACATTTAAAATAACATTTAACATTTATTTTCCATTAGACACTTGATCATCATGAAATTCACTTAATATTTCTTAATTAAGAAACATTACAAAAAATTGAAAACATTACAAAAAAAATTTACATTGTGCATAATTAGCATTTGACTGACTTTGACATTAGAATTTGCCAATTCGAAGTAGTTTTCAAACAAACTATAGTTTGATTTGAATAATTTTGATTACAAAAAGTAAGATAAATAGTGTAAATAATATGAAGTAATTACCACGGAATCCACATAACATAACGTCATTAACGACATGTAATTTACTAGTATTAGTGTATCGTAACATAATCTGCGTGCGGTTTTAAATATTAGATCAAATAGTTTTTTTTAAATATCAATTTATAAAGCAGTCTATATATTGTGCTGGTGATTGTAGTCACTTGTTGTATAATTGAGGTAATAAATTATAACAAATAAGTAGGTGATATGGCAGATAAGAAGAAAAAAGTCATAATGTCTAAGGTAAATAAAGTATGCACTCAACTTAATTTTTTGTGAACTGTTACGTTTCAATGTCATGTAAATTTTATTATGCACATTTCCAGGAGTCAATAACCCCTAGAAAGCCAGTTATATTAAAATCAGACCGTGAAACAACAAAAGAGCCGGTAAAAGAAAAAGTGGAGAAAGAAAAACCCACCATAATATTGAAAACACGTGAACAAAGTGGTCCAAAAGAAGAACGTTCGCAAAGTCCGAAACCTCATTCCACTGATGGAGGACCTCATCCGAGCAAAATAGCTCAAAATGATCATAAAGACAGGAAAGGTTAGAGGACCATTGGTAGTAGTATTTTATAAAATAAATTAAATTGTAACTTTGCTAAAAAGGTACTTATATTGCCTCACTGCTGGTAATGTTTGTTTTCTTCACATAAGTATTACAATCTTTTGCGGTAGAAAAATTTCAATTCTACGTTTAGTCATCGCTACCTTTGTAATCTACTGTTTCTGAATAGCGGTGCCAAATAAAAACAATTTTGTAATATGTTTATGTTTTTTTACTTACTTGATTTGTACCTCTTGTGTTATACCCAGTCTAATGATAACCTTTCACTTTTAGTGGCAGAAAAACCAACTCCACCTCTGAAAAAGTTCCCTGAAGCTATGAAATTACTGACTGAAAACTTAGAATTCAATAATAGTGCAATGCAATATCTAAATGACTCCAACAGCAATTATTTGGTTGTTGGCATTATGGGTATGTATACACCCACCTAGATGTATTTAAAAAAAAACATGTTGAATTTGTAAGTACTAATAATTCTAATACAGTAAAATGAAAATGCATCTGAAAATGCACTGCATCCCCCAGTATATATAATGTTATTGTCATGGTATTTTGATATGAATGATATTGAGAAGGTGAAATGAAATAATTCATTGGACATATTATTATTATTATGTATTCATTTTTTTATAAGATAATTCAACAAATTTAGTGCAAGATACTTACTGGTAGAGACTAATCCATTTTTGTATGTTATTAACTATAGTATTGTTGTGAAATATATTTTGTTTGCAACCAATGAAAAATACCTGATTGACCGATGAGCGACTATAAAGATACATCATCGGCTAGAATAATCATGGCAATTAATTGAAAAGCTTCTTTCTGGCTAGCAGTAATAGAAAAAAATAAAATATTCTTTGTGTATTTGTCAAACAAAGACTGTAGAAGTAGCTACTGCTAAACATGTTTCCCAAAGGTTCGTTACATGTGCTTTCAGGTGCTCAAGGTGTTGGAAAATCTCTGATATTAAATCTAATTGAGCAGAGTAAGGAACTTCCAGATCTTTGTGAAAAGATTCTCCATTCACATGAGTCACAGCCAAGTACATTTGCTGATGTGTCTATCGTTGAAAGACAGATGGAAAATCTAGATTTTAGTAGTACTGAGGTGAAAGAAAACAAAAATAAGGGTTTTGTGTTCAAAATGCAGGATTTAGATCAGATTGAGAGAGGTGTTCATTGTACTAAAGGTAAGAATTTTGATAGCAAATCTCTATATCCAGAACAAGCTTCAATTAAATACTATGGCACATCAGTGGCGTAGCTAGGGTATTTGCTGCTTGGTGCAGCTTAAGACTTGATGCCCTTTAAAATGGTCAAAATAATTTCAGATTTCAGAACATAGTAGAGTATAATATAGATATATAAATTTTTGAAGATCGTCGACTTTGATGCCCCTTTATGATGATGCCCCTGATGCCCCTGATACCCTTATCACTAGGGTTTGAAATATAGTTTACAACCTATTCTCTGACCTACTGAAAATACACATGAAATTTCATAAAAAAACCATAAAAATTTCATAAAAGTCGAGCTGTTTCGGAGGAGTAAAGCAACTAACACTGTGACATCAGAATTTTATATATAAGTGACTTCAACAAATTATAAGAAAATACAATGTTTCATTTCAGGAATTGATATGTATGTAACTAACGACCGAGTGATACTTCTGGACTGTCAAGCATTGTGGGCACCCTCGCTCATTGAGGAGTCTAACAGCAATCCCATAGCATCGAGGAGTGCCAACATAGTCACGGTGGACTGTCTTCACCTTGCGTCATACCTGATATCCATTTGCCATGTAGTCATAGCGGTACAAGACTGGTTCACCGACTACAATTTTATAAGGTGCCAACTGAACTATACTTTTAGATTGAACAAACATAAAATGATGCTGCATGTCACTAAATCTGTTGTGCGAAATTGCCATTTTTTATCAGTTTTACACTGTACTAATATCTGGTGTAATTATCATTTCAGTTATTTATATTTCACAGGTATATCCAAACAGCAGAAATGTTGAAGCCAACGCTCGCAGCGCCAACGGTCCTAAACACGAGCCAAGAGAACTCGGATATGCCTAACAAAGGGCCCAGCCATCCTCACTTGCTGCTGCTCCATAACAGATGTCAGCTAGAAGACTTCACACCAGACGCTGTTAGGACTATGCAGGATCTTTATAGGTAGCCCGCAATTAATTGACAGAATTATTTACAACTACCTGTACCCAGCGCGCGTTGATACGCCATCAACTAAAATAAATTTTAAGGAAAGGCAGCGGCGCCTTCTGTCGGAAATTGTCCGTACCAACCCAGAAACCATCGGGGGCTCATGCACAACAACTTTGCAAAAGATCATCATATGAATAAATGCATAGTTTACGATTCTATAAAGGTCCTCTGCGGCGCCACCGGGTGGCGAGTGGCATCAATGAGCATATTATACATACCTTCTCCAAGGAAAAATACATATATATACCAATTTTCATAATAATCGGTACAGTAGTTTTGGAGTTCATCAATAACATACAGACGAACATTCATTTTTATATTATTTACAATAATCATAATTCTAACTAGTTATAACTCTAATAATAAGGGATCAGATTTTTTACATTGAGCATACCATGAGTTGTATTTTCATTTTTTCGGTGTTGAATTATTTGTTCACAGTAAAGCATTCAAAACATCCAGTCTTCAATTGAACTCGGGAATGTATATGTACAGTGATACAAACAAGAATGGACTGAACATTTATAATGTTATCAAAGAATATAATTTAGAAACGTGTGGACCACCTATAAATTTCTTCCTTTTGCCAGAAATCTACAGTGACTATGGTATGACATTACTCACATAAAAGTCGTGCCGGCATACTGTAATCTGTCAGGTTAAACTAACACTGATTGTATGATCAGAGTCATGGAATCTGTTCATTTTTCGGGATACACAAGAAATTCATGAAGTCATGAAGATTTTTATCATGTAACAATAGTTAAATTATGTCAGAGACCTTTTAGGCCGCCTGAAAATTTCAAACTTGTTTGTGGTCAATAAATAGTCACTAATCACTACACAGTACAGCATAGTTGTATATGCAATTAAACTATAGCCTGGTAAGGGCACTTCTAACTTAGAAGTGAGACATTTGGGTTGGAAATATATATGGATAGTAGCACTTATTAAAACAATTTTTACAGATAACCACGAAATTTACCGAGGTCATCCTCCATTCGAGCAGTTAGCGAAGCGCCTTCGCTGGATGGTGTTAGGGGTGAACAGGCATCAAATCACTACGGTTCCTGATCTATCAGAAAAGGGCTGGTTTCAGTATTGCAACAAGGCCTGGGAAACTATCAATAAATGCACATTCTTCATGGAATACGAAAGATTTTTACCGTGAAATTATTCAAAGAAAGAAATGTATTAAGCACGTTTCCAAATAAAACGATAAAGATAATTAATGTTTCCAATTGATTAATTTTATTTATTGTTATCATACAGATCAATATTCAATTTACATTGTAGCAATTTTGGACCCAATAAAACAATGTTTCTATCTCGTATTTTGTATTACCGACCTTGCTGGACGTTCAATGGGCTTATTGCAATCGTTACTGATAAACGCTATCAATTAAAGGTTTACGACGTTGGTCTGGCGGCTTGTACGCATGCTGGTAGACGCTGGCTAATCTCCAATGCTCGGGGTAACCTGTTGCGTTAGCATCGCGCCAAACGCTAAAAGGCGGGGCCAGTGTAGGAATCGTGTACGACTTTTTTGTGTAGGGATGACGCATTTTGGGCATCTTAACACCTTTCGAATCGCTGGAACCTCCCACGCTCTGTACGGAATTCGGATTGCCCGCTTTAAACGCAAACTTGTAATCTTCCTTTTTTTTCGGACTCGGGAGAATCTTCATGCCGTTACAGGACAGACAGTTCTTGTGTTTGGTGGTATTATTGTTGGAATTGTCACTCTGTTTCGGCGAGCGTCTGGACAACTGAGATTCGTTCGGAGAGCTCTGGTGCAACTTCCCTTGCGCTAACGGTGTTTTTTCGTACGACTCTAAACTGTTTCGATGTTGATTCTTTTTATCTATTCTATTAGTGTTAGCGGCCCACGCGTCTCTAACGTGTTTAGACTTTGCTGGACTCTCTTTATCTTTAATCGAACTTCTGCTAATTTCACTGAGCGTTCCACATCCATGAATGCCATCGCACGGGGGTTTTTTCAATGATGGTGCAGAACTCTTCCTACTGGATGACTTTGATTTTATTTCACCTCCATTATTATTATGCTGAGGGCAATATTGGACGTCGCATGAGTCCTTCCTCTTTTCCTTAGTCATATCTTTCTCAAAATGTGGTACACTATGGTGACCGACGTCGTCTACTATTCGATTTTGGTTAAAAATGGAGTACGAATGTCCTTTCGCATCCTGAACTTCTTCTTTCGGCGTATGGACCATGGTAAATACTGCCGGTGCTTTGGAACCATTCGAGCCGTCTATGTGTTTGGGTGGTTTAGGCTCCGTTTTGGGATCGTCCGGTCTGAAATCCCAACATATAGCTAAATCCATCAATGACATGGGCTTTTTGTATTGAGCTCCTAAATCAACGGCTGAAGTAGAGGGACGTTGTTTGCGGTCGTCCGCTTCCGTGTCGGTTTTCTTAGGATCGCAAGTCTTAGGCCGGTGTACGCGCATTTTTGTGCAACAGGTGGGACCCGACGCACCGTAGCCTTTCCAACCGATAGCGTACGGCTTCACTATAATATCAGAATCTCGATGCTCACCCACTTTTGTTAAATTTCGATAACCTAACGTATCCGGTAGAGGCTGATGCTCCAGATTGCCAACGTGCATCTTTCTAGCAAAATTGAAATTCTGCACAACGTTGACGTACGGTAATTTCGGTGTGTCGCCACTTTTGCCGTATTTCATATTCTCCTTGACGTGTACTTCATTATCAGCAGCGTTTTCGGCGACTTTTCTCCAAAATTTATCAGTTTTATTTTCTTGGGGTCCGTGAAGGTTTTCTACAGTGTCGTTAACGAGAAGATCGTAACTGTCGTGTCTTTTATCTGGATCAGTCACAGATCCAGGTATATAGGGACCATTGCCGTCACCGTCAACAGGCTCTTTAGTTTCGTTAATGCCTAGTGGGTCTTCATCATTCTTAGATATATTATCGGTTTCCTTGTCTCTAAGATTATTGTTTAGATTATTTTCTTCTGGTTCCTGACAATCCTTAAGGCACAGACATGTAAGAATTTTAAAAAGAATCGTTATTTTATGTTACAATTAAAATCTAATACAGAGTTATCCGGAAACGGCGTAATGTTAAATCAATTAAAAGATCTCTTGTGAAATTAGATTCTTCCTCTTCTTCCGCTAATGTTTGTGTTTGTGAATCGGACACTCATAATGCTGAAATAAATGAAAAAATAATTATTAATACATACAAAATTATGCTTTATTATATCGCGATTGCGAAATCAGTTAAATTACATAATCGTAACGCAGAAAAGGTAAATGCTACGTAATAAATTATTTAATGGTTTAATCATCTTATATCGCTAAAATCTTTCTGGTCCGTGTCGAGGGACAGATTGCCGATTTGAAGAAGTCGAAATATTCATACAGTTTAATATTATGATAGACATTGACTGTACATACACCCTAAACTATGTTTAATGATCACAGAATGAATAAAATTTTAAAGTAAATTGAAATACACAGACTTTTAACCTAAAGTAATTGTAAGAAGCAAATAAAAACAACTTTTAATTTTTCTTTCAATGATCCTGGAAGATAAAGCAGGTAATTGTTAATACAACTATTATATATTTGTCAGTTGTATCTAATTGCAATTAATAGTTTTTGGCAACGTAACGTATATGTAATATTTGGCATTCGGTGTTTTCTGCCTACCCGATGGGGACGTAGTGTGATGGTACCTAATGGCTTTTCTTAAATACATTTTTAATCTTCTGTAAAGAGTACATTTTATGCATCCAATATCAACACACACAAAATATTAGTGTTCGAAATTCGACGTTTCGGTTTATCTACGTATAGACAAAAAGGCCGAGTCATGTCACCTGCACATATGGTTGCGTAGGCCGATTAGGTATTGTTAACATTTTATAATCCGTACTATCTATTGCGTCAGAATTCCAAAACCTATGAATTTGTATTAGGTATTTACATCCAATTAAAATAAAGAAATCTTGTATACTTAGGTAGTACCTACTATCTATGGTTTTAACTCTTGTTATGCACCTATATTTATATTATAGTAAAAGGCTTAACACTTTAATTCAAGGGTTCTGCGATTCGAAGCTTAGGACACCTCTCTCACACTGTTAATATCTGTACAGTTTTAAGAGTGAACGAATACTTCTAATTCTGAGAGGGTTGACGTATCAAACATTGAACCGATAAGGTTTAATGATGATAGCTAATTTTCTATGCGCTATCGAATCCTTATCGGATGGGAGTCTGACAGAGTAGGTAAAAGCCCCTTACTTTGGAGGATAAGATAAGCAGTTAATTCCAACTGTTGTCGTCAGGTACCTAAAAGCTGTTGAACGTTTACAATAAAAAGACTTTTAAGAAAAAGTCCTGCCTGCTGCCGCTGAGGATATCTGCAAACAATCTCAAACACTCTAGAAATAGGACTTTAAATGTTAACTAATCAAGGTTCAGGCCAGCCGTTGTATATGCAATCAATTTCCAACAGCACTGTAGGAACAAGACTGTCAGTGTCAGCCGGTTTAGTTAGCATCATTTTGTTCCTATCACAAAATAAGATACAGCTTAAATCGCACTCGGTCGTAGCTCCCTTAAAAAAATATAACCTTATAGGTTGACGCTGACCATAATGCACATCGAACGAACTCCTCTGCTAAGGTATGTATCCATGTCATAGACAAACATATTTATGTTTTAAATTAACCACAACTAGGCTACGGAGATTGCCGTAACGTTAATAAACATAAATTGGTCTAACAACACTTTATCTACTAATCACGCAGGTGCGCTATCCAAATTTATCGTTATTCATCACTTATCACTGTTATCACATACATACCTATCGCCCTGGCTAATACAGTAACCTACTCGAAATATATTTGAACGATCATCAAAAAACATAAGGAAAAACGCAGTAAACTCACGAAGCAGATAGTAAACACACACGCTTCCCTCGCAGCAGTTAGTTAATAGTATCTAAACTATCTACTAAGCTTATTAATATCTGTAAACTTAAAGACCAAAGTAGACACAAAGTACTACGCGCGTAAACGTTCCACAGCGGGCGTGCAACATTAAGAACTTACTTTAAAGGTCTGCTCTTTTTGAGAGTCGGGTTTTTCCTCGTCCTTCTTGCTTTTGCCGCGTTTCCCACTGCGCATGCGCGCCGCCCCGGCCGCGGCTTTCGGCCTTTGAACGCGGAGATTCAACCAATCTGAGAACCTCGAGTCTGGCGGCTCCTTAGCCAACTCCTCCGCTGGGATGAAGAATGAGGGAAAATGTTACTTAGTTAAATTCATAAATATCCAAAAGATTTCGACATATAACAGCAACGCTGTCTTTGAGAAAAGTGTCTTTGATTTGCGTGCTAAAAAAGAAAATATCAATAAGACTAGTCATTGACGTTTACCTACTCGCAAAAGCTTATACGAATATGTTTCGCTCACAGCGACTGGCATTATATTCGAAGAAAGTAAACTACTTCGTAACACGATATTAAGTGGAACAGGAAGTATTATAGCATGTGTGTTGACAAATAAAACAGGGCGTAGCTTTATGACTTCAGCCAATTGCAATCAATATTTTCGTTTCGTGGTTTTAACCTACGCCTATTATTCTCCGATCTATTTTTGTCGTGGATCACAAAGAAACATACTTTATTTCAAGTCATTCTATTAAAATGTTCAGTATGCAAAGCAAAATATTTTCACTGTGCGAGTGCTCCAACTGAAGCACCTGTAAACATTCAGTTTTTATTTACATATAATTTGACATAGAAAGTCAGATGTTACATAACAAATTAAATCATATTACTAGAATTTATAACGTGTGAAATACGCTTAGTTATTACGTAGATATGTACACGAGAACATTGTAATATACAAAGTAAATAATCTTTTCTTGTCAGATGCATAGTTTTGAAAAGCAGGCATTACCCGACATCAATAAATAGCTCGGCGTAACACAAATTAACTCACCAACTTCTCTTGTAATTTTCCTGGGGAGGTCCCAGGTGCCGGTGTAATGTCCGAAGCATTTAGAAGATCCTCGGGGCGCGCCTGGCAGGAACCGGCCGTTGAGATCACAAATTGGTTTAGGATCGGGTCGCATTTCTAAGGGACGCGCCCGAGTTGGCGCCCAACGCGGTACCTGCCAGTTGCCCAGACGTTTTGGCGTCGATTCTCTATTAAACTGGAAATTAAAAGTAGTATTAAACACATGAAAAGGACATTCACGATTACACCGACCGTGACTTTTTGATGGATGCTGATTAATTTCTAGCCATTATGTACCCAATTACTTGTGACTAACGCATTTCTGACTTTTACTTGCTATATTAATTATAGAATAAGTATTCACTTGGTGGTCGAAATTCGATCGTAATTCATTGTATTTCGATTAATTGATTTGAATGTCTATACGACAATAATGAGGTTTAGCTTCACTAAACCATCGTTATTTAAACACCAGTAACACGTTTTCCCTTTAATTTTCTTGAATTCATTGTTTGACATACACAATATGAACGTTTTATTTAATCAGTTCTAACGTATTTTAATGCGTATTACCTAAGCTTAGCAGGTACAAAGTTATATTGATATGTATACTCGTATTAATACCGAAAGAAATTCAGTTTAAGGTTTAACAGATTAAATGATGACGATAGATTCAAACAAACATTATAATATGTTACGTTAGATTACAATCAAAAATATTTCTCAATGCACTTTATCTAACAACTAAATTGATCTCAATAAAATCGTGTGACGTATGCATATTTTATAACACTGGGCGAAACTCCTGGGGTCTGCGGTTGTACGTCATCAGTTCATAAATAATAGAGTAGGTATGCTGAGACAGTTTTTGATTATGTGATGAAGGGAGACACGTGGCTGAGGCGTGAGTACGCCCATGTCTGGGTTGTTTAAAATTATAGTCATATCAAAAGAGAAAGGAAGAAAAAATGCTTAATTTAGAAAATTATAGACTTCATAATATTCATAATACCTATTATGCGAAATTTCAAAATAGATCGCAAAACCAAAAAGCTATTCTAGATATTAATAACATTATCATGTTTTAGCCCACAGTCTACTTACGCTCGCTAAGTAGGGATCGAAAAACTTCACACGTTCATTATGGCTTAGATCAAGATATCTTTGTACTGTTATAGGCAATTTTGCGAGTAACATATAACATATGTCACCTAATCGTTGACGTGAAAGGCCAATATATAAATCAATAGATTATAGTCCTACCATATTGAATAAATATTATTCAGCAGTGTTGGTGATACAAGTAGGAGACAATAAAGTAAAAGGAATTTTGCTATAACGTCTATTATAACCTAAAACTGAATTTTGTACGTTCCATGTAGAAATGATGGTGGTATCCTATTCATTTCACACATTTTTTTCTCGTTTAATAGTTTCCACCTGATTAATGAAATAAAAAATATAAATTATGTCAATGGACACCCGCTACGCAAGTGTCAAAGCACCCCTCGGCTCACGAGGCGTCATAATAATCATCCCTTTCCTAACAAAGGGTTGCAAACTATATTTACCCCTGCCTCAAATTCATCTTTTCTATTTGACTAAATTTAAATGTCCGCAATAATTTAGAATTATCTTGTCAAGGAAACAATTGAACGAAAAAATCTTTGAACAATGAGTGGTAGCTCCACTCAGATATTGAATTGTGCTTCTTATAAATCGTGATTACACGATACAATTGACATATACATGTGATTAACTGCTGCCAAAATATGTAGAGCAATGACTCGATACCTACGTCCCAGTCCTTCTTAAAATCGTTAGATATACAGAGATACCTGTATATTAGGGCAATAATGTTAGTAAAATTTGCATATGCAGGTGTGAAGTACAAGAAAAAAGTATAAATTCAAGAAATTAATAAAGGCTTTTTATTATTGAATAGAAGATATGCTAACATTTACCAAAATAACCTAAATTGGCATGCGGTAGCTTGGCTACACATTTTCATGTCTAGAGCGCTATTTATAAAATCAAGGTTAGGTCCATGAACTTATATAAACTCTATTCTAGGGGAAATCTTTTAGTAAAGTTTACCTACCTATACATAAGTAAGATAATCGTACTTTGCCAATGCTTGTAAAAAATAGCCTGGGAAATAGAATGATTTATTACCTACACTATAGGTAAGTAACTATTTAGCTGTGTTTGCGGCTAACGAAGGACACATTCTCTGTTATGGGAAACAAACGTATTGTAAATAGCGTTCTATTTCGAGTTGTAAATTGTTGTAAGGTCACCCTGCAAAATAGTTGCGATCGGGTTTCTGTGGCGAAGCAAGATACCCCCTATGCGGAGAACGGGAGAGCCGCGCGGGGGG
>DWQT01003019.1:0-13116 GCA_018244895.1 Myscelus amystis hages | reverse complement strand
TTGATTTTGAAGAAATGAGGTCCCATTTTAACGAATGCCAACGGTATTTTGTAAGATGCAAAAGCTTTTGCTCGCTTCGGATTTTGAACGAGTTTATTTTTCTTTTGGATTATCGTGCAGTTCGAATGGGATTTAATATTTTGATCTATTGTTTTGGTCGTTGTGTCTTTAGCTGAAAATGTATCCGACTTAACGTTCAGATTTTGAAATCCTTCAGTACTAAGCAATCTTGATTTATTATGAAACTGAACGTGATACATCAGTACCTGAAGTTGGTGCAATTTGGATATTTAGTAATAATTAACAATGTGATTAAATTTTGTCTTTATGGTAAAACATATTGGATTTGAATCATTGTAATTGTAACACAGTCATTATGCATATCTATTTTCTAGCAAATAAACAACTTGAAACTCTTCAGTATAGCAAACGGTATCTAAATTACTAATATTTCTAATGATGCAGAACTATACCACGATTATTTCTAAGGTCTATAAAGCAATATAAATGTAATGATATAATATTTAACAGCTTATGTTTATGCTATCGCAAAAGCAATAAAACTCATTTTATATTACTCAATTACATGACAAAGTCCCATATGAAAAACTGCAGTAATGAGTCAGAATAGGAATAAAAATGGCCAATTATTAACCAAGCGACAATTAAACACATAAAAACATAACAAGGCTTTTCCGAATTGCCGTAGCATGTAAGATAGGTGGCAAGCGATTTTTTTATGGAATCAAATACTACGTATTGGAATTCAACAACGGAAATATTGAAGAATCATGTTAGTCGATCTCATTCGATTCATTGGATTTAGTTGTCAAATTGTCAAATTGTCAAATTAATGTCAAATTAATTGTCAAACAGTTGTCAAATTAATTTTGTTCACGTAAAATACAGTTATTGCGTACGTAACGCCATCTATAGTATTGATTTGCTTAAACCGTTTTTTGCCGTGAATATATGAGATTTTTCCGCCGATACATAAGTACCCCATGTCACTCGCCGGCTTTTCAAATATCTCTTTACCAAAATCACATCAAGAATTACAACCAAAGGGCAAACAAACAGGCAAACAAAAACTTTGACATCTACGATGATTCCTAACTCTAGCTTACTTTTATGTTTGTAACTAGGAACCGACTAGATACGAACTAGATACGAATCTTTAGGTTTTAGGTCCTTTGGTTCTCGTAAAATTCTCTTCGCGTTTACGGGCTATAGTGGAACAAGTCCAAAAAACAAAACAAGGCCTTAATTATGGAAATGCGCGATGGGCTCCAATTCCCTGATCGATGTCAACATGCATGTTATGCTAATAATGCGGTTACAATTGCCATTTGGTCTGATGGGTTTTTCGTATGGGGGAACCGATGAGAATGTTATACTCGTTATTGAGCCCACGCCCTGTTGGAAATTCATTATAGTGAAATATCCCTCGGGTAAAAAGTAGCCAATTACTTGTGTATACGAAAGGCGTGCACGGTATCGATGTAAAAAAAATTCGTAACGTGTGGGCAAGTGTTGCTTGGAATTGGCTTTTTTTAAATTTTGAAATTTTTTTGCCAATATCGTAACCTTAAATGTCTTTAAATATTGACGCTTTCGTTTTAAATTGTATTCGAACATACTCGTAACATTAAACTATAGTAAGCTTTCACCTTCTTGCTCACTTTCTCATTTATGCTTGAGTATCACATCTTTTGTAAATATAAAATAAAGACATTTACTTTATTCTACTCAAAGGCATTTCTTAAAAATTAAAAGCTGTGAAAGTAATAATTAAAGTGTAATATCCTAAGCATATTTATGCTTTTCGAATTATCATTTGTGGGGACGAGTGCCCGTATACAAAATGGTCGTGCCGATAACTTTGTGAGTTCGTTTTCATAACTTCCCCGACGATGCCTCGCTCCTTAATTAATTAAAGGTAAATGAAACGGACATTCCCACTGATTTTTTTTGCGATGTTGTCGTACTTTTCGTTTTCTTAACAAAACGACGCTTCGTTTTTTATTTAAAAAAATATTGGCGTCTTACAATTTCAGTTCTGCAAATGCTTACGCGACGTAAATCCTTTTTAAATAATCGCATAAACTTTAAGTTTTTCGTTTATTACATTTCGATAATACATAAATTCTAGTGCCATTACGAAGTTAGTAGATCTGGTTGTTCAAATTTTTTTAATAGGCTTCATTACAAATTACGTTAAGCTTTATGTTTAAGGTTTTACTGCTTTGTCAAATTCAAATTAGCTTAGATTTTTAAACCAAAATGTTGAATAAGTGTTAACCGGTATTGCTTAACTACAGATATCGTTTGTGATTTGTATATCGCTTGCGTCATGAGCTCTGCTACGCGATCCGTACATTCCATACCTGAAAGCGGAAATACACGAACAAATATTTGAGATATTTCAAATAATTCACAACAAAACACAAAACGACAAAGATGAATTAACACACTTGAATAATCGAGCGAATGAGACAATAGATTCGGATGATAATTTAAATGAAGAACCTACAGAATATATAAATCGACTAAAGCAAAAGAAATCTTTTCAAAATCAAAATAAGTATTCTTCATTATCCTAAAACCCTCCCACTCTGAGAGAAGACTCGGTCCAGCAGTGGACTACTAAAAGTATTGGAAGAAGAAAGAAGAGGTTCCTCATTGGCCTCTGTTTGATAATAAAGAAAATATCTTGACAAGCGAATCGTAACAGGTTTTCACCAGAAATATGTTTTGATAACAAAATTCCAAACTATTTCACGGAGGCCGGAAATACTTTCCGACGTGGGGTAAAATTAACACTCGATGCGATAACAACCCCGTTTGTCGGGAGTCGAGACACTGATCATAATTTTCTAAGTCACGCACGTTCGCGCGTTGAAAATGTGTTCACACTAAGTGTGACTTGTACCTGATCGTGATAAATCGAAATATCAGTAAAAGAAAATCATAATGGACAGGCGTTTGGCTATCTGATGCAAATCAATGAAGCTTGCCTATCTCTATAGTAGATCTTGGCGATCGAGGCATGCTATATTCAGAAAATTTCGGAAAAATCGTCCTTAGAAGCTATAAATCCTGCAATGTCTGTTTCACCTGCACCTTGCGTTACCATTGCGACAACGTTATACAGAGAGCCGATTTTTTCTATTCAAATAAAATTGTGAATGTTTCTATGATACAGGATGTATGGAATAATACAGTTAGAAGAATTCACTCCGTTTTAGGTTTGCTTAAAACTAATTTCCCTAAAAAATAACAAACGCGATGCAAGCACTTAGTATGTACACGTCCCAATTCTTAATGACATAATAACCCAGCTTTACACTTCAATTTTAAATGCAGAGTCCTAAGCCATTACGTTTTATTACAAGGGCATGACAGCTAGCGATAAGCGATGTTTATACTTTAATAAAACGGACCGGGTTTAATTAATGTTAAGTGCGCAATTCCTGCGATGTTCCCGAATCGGGTACGATTAGCGTTACTTATAATAATTTGCTTTAATGAAATTAATTTTTAAAATGCCACTTTTGAATATACCTCATCTTAATGCATGGAAATCCGTGGTATTTGGGTGCGTAATTTCATCCTTTTTGATCATCCTGACCGATTTTGACGCCCGTTTTAAATGTAGGTACGTAAGTACGTGGTCTCTGGAATTGTTGAGAGCCAACTTATCTTATTTTAGTACGGGTTTTGGTCATTTTTGTAGCTTCTTTCACAGGACGTAGAGCGAAGCTGCTGGTGGCAACGAATGCCTACTTTCATAAACATATGCATGTTGTGTAAAATGATCGTCAGGTTTGCGTTCGCACCCCCGAAAGCTTAAATATGAATTTGTACGCAATACTGCTTAAGGGGAGTATTAAATACGGTGGCGATGATACTATCGCTGAACATTACATTGTGGGTCGTGATGTGGCCCTTGGCATTCAATGGGGATATTTTATATTATAAGGCAAAACGTATTCAATATTCCTTTACAAGGTAGATGAAAAATGATGGCGTCCAGGAACTTTGCATATTATAATAATGCTCGACTTGGGACAAGACTGTGACAAAGTTTCATGTTGGCATACCACAAGGTACAGTTTTAACTCCACTACTCTTCTTCAGTATGCAAATCCTATAAGCATTATGTCATTTCCTTACAACGTATTTCCTGATGATCTATAAGAGTACCCGTTGCGGAAACATATTATTTTGTTAATGCTACAGGGAGTTGGCATATGTTGCGGTTAAAGTAAATTACTGTCATTACCCACGGTTCCAAAATTAGGGTTAGTATAGTACTTGAAAGTTTACGACACTTTGCAAAGAGCAATACTTAGTCGGTTTAATATTATATTTTAATGTATTACAATCCTTGTTCACTGTCCTTTTCATAGAGTTTCATCGTTCTATGAAGGCCTTACTCTGTGTAGTAAATGAAGTATATTGTGTTGTAGCAATATGAAATTTAAAAATAGCTTCCTATTAATTATCTGCTGAAGAAAACCTGTATACAACTGGATGGGAGTTAAGGAGGTAGAAATATTTTTACCTCATAGTTAATTGTTGAAGAACACTTATAACTTCACGAGGACTTCTTAACACAATAGGCTTCACAACTGCGCAATAACAATATATACTCAGCCAAGGTCCCGTAAATTATCCCCAAACGGTGTCCGGCCTTCCTCTTGCGTCCCTGTCCTTTGTAGAAGGTACAATAAAATTTTATCCCGGATACCTATTCGCAGTTACCTTTTATTATAATGTTGCAGATGCTATCCGTACTTCTGAGTTGCCTATTGTTGGTCCGCATAATGGACCCAACCTTTTTATTCCGCTCGAGATTTTGCAGACTTCAACGGCAGGGTTAAGTCCTCGCGGCAACATCGCAAGCGGTTATAGATCTTCCATCTCAGTGTTACAGGCTATATTGTCACGACGTCTCACCGTGACATGTACACTAACGTCGCTTATTGTACGTTATGACGCGTTAAGAATCGTTTTCGTATTGCGATTATTCTGAAATTTTCCGACAACGCAATGGATTGGACTCAATGATTTTGTTTCCCTTCAGGGTTCATGTTTATATCTGTAGTGTCTGTATAATGACGACGTCTGGTAAGCTTTTTGTATTAACGTATCACACATTACATTTGACCACCATCAGCACAATTTCATCGTTAAATCTCTTATCAGGTAAAGCATACTTTGGATAGGAAGGGTTTGAAACTTGTAGTAGGTCTTTGAATGTAATTTTTTTTTTACCAGAGCAAAAATTATAAATGAGCATAAAAGAGAATGGTTTAAGTGAATTAACAAGCAACCTTTTGGAGGGTTAATCCTCTACGGGGGTGCGGCGGCCTATTTTATTTTTTAGCGCCAAAACTCAAAACGCCGCGGTGGACGTATCAATCAATTACAAAGGCCGACGCCTCGAGCGATATACGCTAGTAGATAGGCCGCACCCGCTCCTAGGTTGGTGTGGTCCAAGTCATAGAATAAGAGCGTTTTATTGCGCTTACTTACAATGACATCACCGCAATTATGATACTCTAAGATACGAGTAAATTATTGAAGAATGAATGAATTTACGTTAAAACTTATTTCGTATGTATAACTTAAATTATCAATTTGTACTAAACCCTTTTTAGGGTTTTATTGATTTCGCTGAAACTATCAAATTAATTTCATTACTAGAGAGAGATTATTTCTTGTTAACAAAACGAATTTATAGAGATGCGTCTGTTGGTATGCAATACTTATTAAATGATCGAGTTGAGACCATCAGGTTTGGCATATATTTGTATTACGCTTTAAAGACAATAATCCGTGACAGTTAAATCGCGAGGTGGTGTTACTGCGTCATGCAATAGAATAATAAACAATCTCTTATGGCACGCACCACGCGAAGATCTATTGCTCGCAGCCCTAATCAATACCTATCCGCCTGCTATTTGCTGACATGACGTTTTTATTAAATAAACGTCAAGAAACCGGACATATCTACGATTGGGCTTGTTCGTAACGGAGAGGGATATTAAAGGGAATACGAGTAAGGGAGAAACAATGTTCGCCTATTTGTAAACAAACTGCAAGTATCAAATTATAGTTATGATGAGGAACATTCACTCAGTAAATAATGTCTTGGGAGGATTCTACACACGGCTATGTGATTGTAAGGTAGGGAATTCGACCGACCTCTGATAGGGAGGATACTACAAAGGCTTTTCTCTTCTAACAACTAAACAAAGAAGTCAGTAAATGGACTAAGTTTCCCACTAATAATAATAAGGGAGTAGTATTGTATAGTATAAAGGATAAAAATTCCTGTCATTATGGATTATAATGGGATTATTATGGATTGGATAAGCTTTTTCTCATGGATCGTAACCCCAATTGGGTCGTCCTGTGTCACCGTCCAATTTATCAAAGTAGGCTAATCCAGGATATATGTAACTTACATCAATAACGATACAATTGGCGCAGATCATCTTTTTTCTTCGGTGACTGGAGGGGGCGTGGGGAGGGGGGATCTACCGCAGTGTTTTTCAGTGATGTTGCGTTTTGCCTCTTCAAACCTCCGTGTTCGCCTTCCTCGGCGCTATTGTGATGACTTCGAGATTTCCCAAGGAACGAGCCGGAATCCAGGACATATCGTCTCCTGTGCTGATAGTGATAGTGTACGCTCAGATTCATTGGTCGTACTCTAACTTTTTTTAAAGACGTTCCAGATCCTCCATGAAGGAAAAGTTTGAAGCTAACGGTAACCGAGTATTTCTTGAATTGAGTTAAAATACACAAAAGTATGACAATACTCTTAACAATCGAACAGCACATGGTGTTACTTTAATTACATTCTGAACTTGTTAATATATAATTTAATCAACATAAAAACAACAGTAGGTACTCAGTAAAAATGCGGTATTGTATTAAGTAAATTGGATCATATAATGCACACAGAAACGAATTTAAACACCACGCAAGTAGATCGATCGGCGCGATGTCGGAACGCATCTGAATATTCGATATTCGCTCGGGTCCAACAATATTCACAATATTCATAATATTCAATATCGCCGGCGGTTAAATGTAATGTAATTTTTATCTTCCGGAAGCCTTTTCGCCGACCGTGCAGCTATGCATGAGTTGCAGTCGCTCGTAGTTATCCAATTTTATATCTCTATTTTGTTATACGGTTTTTGTAGCGGGAATTTTATTCAAATTGTTGCGAAACGTGTATCTTTTTCATTTTATTATTGCAATGAAACCTGTCTTGTACGGGATTATTATGTATAGTGTTATTTCTATTCAGGGTTTTTTTTAATTGTAAGCGTGGATGCATCTTAAGATGGTTCATCTATGTCTAGAAAAAGGTTATACACCGTTACTATATAAGGTCCAAGAAATTTTTTTGTAACTCGTCAGTAGAAGGTTATAGCTGCATTGTTAATCATTATTCCAAAATAGGTGTTTGTTCAGTTTTATTGGTAGAAACATCAAATACCTACCGCTGATGTGAAGGACCTGATTCTTATATTCTTTTATTACACGTATTTATGTCCTTGATGACGACGTGTTTTTGATAATTATCTGACATGATCATCTTGCGTTAAAAAAGCATAAGCTCAAGATATATTCCAATAGTAAATTCCTATCGTAGACAAGTAAGTACAAAAACAGTATTGTTATAAAAAAAAAAAAACATTTTCCGCTAAGCAATCGACCAACAAAATACGCTTCGCTTTGAATAGCGTTTGTAAGTCAGAAGAAAATAAAATTAAAACTGCGACTGTAATGTATACAAATGGCAGTGAAACTTTTAACATCAAAGAGATAACTTCATCTGCATGGCTTTAGCCCCGACAGCTATTGTCCGTCTGAAAAGAATAAAAAGTAAAATGTGAAGTAACAGCCTATTACAGCTTCGAGCAAATATTTCCTCGCAAAAGGTCTTTTGTTAATGCAAGTGCAATTTTGCGTGAGAATTTAAAGTGTTTATTTTCAATGAAAATTCATTCGCTATTAGCTTCTATGGGTCAGATACGAACATCGGCTTCTATTACATAAGATAGGTAGTAATAGTTAATATGAAGTCGTTATAATCGAAATATAGGGTTAGAAAGCTAGAAATAATACTTACATTGGAATTTAAAATAATTAATATGAAGATATGTTTTTAAATTTTATAATCCCACAATGTCACTTTCAGAAATAAAATTTTATTCTAAAATCATGTCGATAGATCAAAATCAACCTTTACCTTATATTTATCATTTTTTTCTAGATGCATAATCTATTTTAACATTATTACGATAA
Organism: Myscelus amystis hages; assembly: GCA_018244895.1. Lineage (NCBI taxonomy): Eukaryota > Metazoa > Arthropoda > Insecta > Lepidoptera > Hesperiidae > Myscelus > Myscelus amystis. The sequence continues at coordinate 4,785 of DWQT01003019.1, read as the reverse complement.
ACCAAAATTAATCCAAATTAATATTAGTAACAAATGTATTTTGTGTTTAAATATCCTACTTAAGTATAAGTTAATTACAAGTGCTTTTCTTAAATTTGTACGCCGTAAAAGGTAAAATATGGATTGAAGTAAACATTCTGTAACATCTTTAAATGTATCCATATTTGTGCCAATCAACGTCTTTATCTTTATCTTACTTATTAATGTATTATACTATTTGCCAAAGACCCAAAGTAATTTCTTAGCTATTCCTCCATTCGAAGCTCAACAACCGTGAGCGGCCCAATTCTACTAAGTTGTTAATCTGTCTCGTGAGCCGGCGCGCCCTTCCGGTCCGAATGGACGGGCGCGGTTCGAATCCGACGATGCACTTCCAAGGTAGCACGCGATTGGGGAAAGTCGATTTGGGTAATTTTGATAAAATGGGGCTGCAAATCAACGTATTGTAACCATAACGCCTTACTTGTAGTACTAATTTGTCTTACGCCTGGATACAGATTACATCTTTTTTGACCGACTTCAAAAAGGGATACTCAATTCGTCTGTATTATTATTTTTCTTTTTTTTATAGTTAAAATAAAACCTGTCTACCAGTCCTTATAGTTATATTCAGGTGAAAAGTTTGCGTCATGTCGTAGCAGATAATGATTTGATTTCAATACCCACATACGTGTTATTCGATATACGTAGATATCGCAATGCTCAGATGGCTCCAGGCTCGCAAAGAATGAGGGCACATACCGTCATACCGCCATACCGCTATGACGCCGTAACGCATTCTCTCGCATATTATTAATAATTTCTCGAGATATTGCCGGATTGTTGACGTCATATGCAAATTAAAACGTTGTAGGGGTGGCTTTGAGGTTGGGAATATTGTCAACGTTAGACAGGATGGGATTATGGAACGTTTGGTTGGTAATTTTTTTGTTTAAGCGTTATCGTGTATATTTTACACGAAATAAAGTCATTAAGCAGATGCATACTTAGTTGGATATAAATATCTACAGCTCGCCAGGTTTTTGAAACTTTACTTTCAATTTTTATTATTTTTGTCATATACATAATATATATTTGAATTGTATAATTTGTTCCTTTTTAGTAATTCCATTGTTTAAGAAATTAAACCGTTCAAAAGTACTATTTACACGTGGTTGAGAAATATTGGAAAGAAAAATGGACCACAAACAGTCCCCAGTGGAACTCCTATAAATTTGTAATTATTTGGAACCAATATATTTCCCGTTTATTTCCTTTTATACTTTAACGTAGACGGATATGTGTCAAGGTGCAAACTGATGGAGTTCTCAAGTGCTCTCTATTTGCATGGAGCATCATTAAAAATTCCGCTCGCTTAAAGCAAGTTCCTGAACATCCTGTTTTTAATTTTAGACCTAAACTTCACGATCATTGCGGTCAATTTTGGCTGCATTATGTATTTCATAGGGATGATGTTTAATCATGCATTTACGATACGGTACACGTGAGGTTTTAACGGATACGATTCGATTCATCAAGCGTTTTTCGAAAACAAAAATTGAAAATTTTAACTTTTTTTACTTTGGCCACTCTATATTATTCGTAACTTAGTTTTACTTCATTAGGTTTTAAATACCTAACCTGAAGAGAAATAGCGATTAATTCCTACTCTTACATATTTTGACTTCCATCTCGTATGTTCAATTGTCACATAATAACATACATTAGTCTGACACCAACATTGCCTCGCAATAGTTGAAATAGTTTTCAAACTTCTCCGTGTAGATAAACTTCGATTGCAAGGTCCGGACTAGATTCAGAACGTCAACTTCAAATGTCAATTCCTGCAGTAGTAACAAATTTGACAAATATCGTATGTAATTAATTATAACAACGGTTACTTTTAATTTTGTTTTAATAACCGATAATTCCTGTTATACGTGTATTATTTCTCGATTAACATCTTCAAGGTTGTCAAAGTCTATTCTTGGGTCGGTCAAATCGCATCGAATGCTTTGAGTGGCTTTATAGTACCGGCTACATATGGATTTACCACTTAATAACAATTACTAAGAACGCTGAGTAAACATCCGTGCACAGTATGAGTCATTAACAAGGTGCAGTTAATAATAATACATTGTGTCTACTCTCCAGTCAAATGTTCCTCACACTAAATGTTCAACACATCTTCCTACACAAATACACAAGTCATTAGTTCGATACCCATATGTGTCCAGAGCTAGCAATAGTTCGGAAACTTCGCTCCATACACGAAGTTCAACTGCAAATTGAGTCCGAGCTGGATTTGAGAACTAAACTTGTACTGCTAATGTTTAGATGTTCCTGGTCTTATCAATAGCTAGTAAAAGTCCCATAAGCTTACGTAGTATACGAGTATTTAAATATCTTACCAAAAATGTAAATATTAAATATGCTAAAATTTATTACAAAAGATAAGTACTCGGAGAGCGGCTTCGATAATAAAACAAATTACGAATTCTTAGTTAATTAATGTGCTACTCGGCAAGTGAAGACTAATAAAGTCAAGATTAAAAATGCCCATAATGGGATTCCCTATAACAATAAGCTGCATTTCTTACGTCGTAGTAAGTCGGTTGTGACTGTATGGGCTGATTTATTTAAAAATTTAATGCGACCATTTAGTTTCGTACTCCTACGTTACCTTTAACCTCTGTGGAAAACACGACAAACTTCGCCCGCAAACATTTAAATCTGTTGCAATAAATTCTTCTAAAACTTGTTTCTATCTGTTTCAGGTAAGTCTCGAGCGGAGAGAACGAAGATTCAGAACAACAAAGTATCAAACAAAATAAACGCATCTCCATAAAATCGCCTCAAAACACGAACTTGGTGCATAAATATAAAATTTCCAAGTTACGAGCGGGTTTAAAATTTTCTGGAGCGTATATGAGTGGTCTTGCTTCGACATGTGGTTTTGCTTGTGAATAATAGGGTTTTTGCTTAAAAGTGTTTGTCATATACCTAACACCATGGAATGTTAAATACACTAGACCTTAAGAAGTTTTCCTTTTTACTATCAATTCAAATTTGACCACATGTATTAATTCAATGCGTGCTAATGGATATTAAGGATACGAAATTTTGAAATCGCTAATCGCTAATATAGAGCTGTAGATACATCTTATCCTCTCATTTGAAGCAATAATGAATTCTCTTAAATATTTAATGACTGAAATGAATCTAAAACGAGCATACAAAGCAAAGAGAGAGACGAAGTTTGCAATTTCTATTTAAATATAAATGAAAAATATAATATTATCGTACGTATGTACGTATCAGCTAACGCTGTTTCAGTAGAACCATTTGCGAGGCAGCATTTTGTAAAGCAACATTAGCTCTAAGTAAAGATCGTTAAAAGTCCCGAGCGGCTTAGTCCATTAGCTCCGGCCCGACTTGTCGTCGGGATCTCTATGCAATATGCAGCTTAAAAATACGGCCAAGGAGTGCCGGCTTTGAAATGTCCTGAGTATACGTTAATGCAAATATTCCTGGCTATGGCGTCTGAATGGGATGCCATTTGGTAAATGTTCAGTATTTCTTTGGTTACTCGTTTAAATTTATAAGCGAATGTTTCTAATAGAATTAATTAAAGAGCGCTTTCCAGAAGCGTGTTTTAGATAAAGTTTTATTTTATTAACTACCTTTTTAGTTGTGTCATTAAAACTGTAATTTATATTAAATTTATGATCCATTCATTATACACTCAGTTTCACTGCGCTAAATTACTTTTCTATAAATTGCCTAGATGTTAGCTGACTGAAGTTAATGTCAAATTCATTCCTCGTTTGTTAATTTTCATTAAATATTATTAAATATCATCGTTATAATTTATACCTGAATAAGATATTCCTATATCCTATATATATATATCCTATATATATATATATATATTCTCTATAAGTACTAAGAGTACTAAAAGCAACACTTTTAACGATTTTTTGTTTCATCCTCAGCGGTTGAATACATCAGATCCCTTCGTTGGAATAAACATTGTTTATAAGTACGAGTATCTTCAATCTATTAGCGTAACATTATCTAATTAATTATTATGTTAGAAGATATAAAACTTTAATGTATTTTGCTTCGTTCTTGTTTCCGACAAACATAAATTGAATACATAATGCCCACGACCCAATATTTACACTGAACAAAAATCTCAGAGTAAATCCTAAGGGAAAAGATTTCATTTTTTTGTAAACAAAATTGGACGATCTGAAATCTTGTAACGGAATTACACTTGTCCTCTTCGTTGCTTTTGGCGTTTTTTCGACAACTTTTTTTATATTAAAAAATAGGAACATTTCCTTTGTTTCGCCTGAATAAACCGGCGCTGAAAAAATAATTGGGAATCATCCTCCGTAGTAATTGAAGACATACAACGTTTTCCGTGGAATTTTTATAAACAACTTTTTCTATATTTTCTTTTCAAATAATAAGTTATATAAATGGGATTGAACAAAGGAACGCTGTTTTACATTCTTACCGACAATAATGTTTTGTTTCATTATTATATGTAGCGATAATATGAAAAAAAAAATCCAATGTTTACAGAAAATTGGTCTGTACACAAAATTCGTCGAGTAATATTTACGTAAGACCTTTTTTATCTGAAGAGGGGTAAAAACTATACAAGTATGGTCTTACAAGTGGCCTCCGGAAGCCATGGATAGATTTGCTAGAACTGTGCCGAATAATAGGATTTGTTTATTATTATTATTATTATTATTTTATAATATGCAGTCCACCTGATGGTAAGTGGCTACT
>DWQT01003018.1:0-13117 GCA_018244895.1 Myscelus amystis hages | reverse complement strand
TCTGGGTGGGAATCGAACCCACGACCTCCGGTTTCACAGTCAGGGTCTCTAACCGCTCGACCACGAAGCCAGTCAATCACGCAGATGGAGTCACGGGTAAAATATTGTATTTGTCAACGGTCCAGAAATAACGTAAAATAATACGATTTGGTACCGGTTTGATTTTATTTTGCGGGTAAAAGACTGAATGAATAATGGCGGCGCTAGTGTGCATAGTTCGTTATTTGAAATTCAAATACTGCTGCTGATTATAGATAAACTTCCTCTATTGATATCAGGATCTTGAGTCATCCTGTGTATTTGTATATATGAATGTTCCATAAATCATTATTTATTTATTACACAACTTGACCCATTATAGTTGAGCAAACAGTATTAAGCTTAATTATTTCCGTTATCCTCCATCCGATAATATTATAACGATAAGTCTTGCCTTGTTCGATATCCAACTAACGAGATCTAAGTTAGTCGACGATAAGTACAAAACTGTACTTATGGTCATGCTCACATCTGTCCGAGATATTGCGTGGTTAACTAAGTTGCTCAAAAACCAAGCCAAGACTGCTAGGTTCAAACTCATTGTGAATCACCAGAACATTAGCATTATTGGGGCGAGGTGGTTCCGTCTTCAGTCCATGTTCCAGCCCTCCCCCCTCCACGACCCCCACCCCTTAGGGGGACCTTCCACACAAGATTGTAGTACGTACCAAAATACCAATATCCCCGTACAAGTCCCAAATTACTTTCATACGTAAGTTGATATCCTTTTAAATGTATACGCATATTTCGCAGGATAAATCCCAGAACAATACTGCAGACATTTCAAATATTCATTCTTTCTGGAATTCAACGGGCACGTGTGTTACATTCAGACAAAGGAATCGCAACGCCACGTGACTTGTCGAGAGACGTACGATATTGAAAACCGTGGAATCCGATAGCGAAGATGTACCTTTGTAGTGTCGCGACACCGGTATTGACGAGTTTGAGATGGAATAAGTGGAATATAACACGTTTTGTAGAACCGTGTGAAATGTATTTTTGAAATTGTAAATATCAGACGAAGTAAATGTTCGCTTTGTTGTTGCGAATAGTGATACTGGCCTCGTGGGATTTCGACTGAGGACAGACATTTGTATAGATACCTGTTAACCTCTGGAAATAAACCACAAAAAAAAACATACCTACGGTAAGGCTTTCCTTGAATGTTATGAAACAATTATGTAACGGACTTGTCAAAGAGCGGCCGTAAAAGCGAATTGAAATTTTACCGCATTTACATGGCATTGTGTTACGCTTAATCAGCAATGAGAAACAAGGAACAAGGGATACATTTAAGCCCCTGACGTCACATCAAGATGTCTGACGCGTAAAGCTGAGGGGTTCGGTGGTTGTAATAAAATGCTAGTATAACTTTCGAGAAAAAGATTTTTTAGAGTCTTGTATTTCCGAGAGAGGGTTGAAATAGTGTTTTGCGAATTCGAAACAAACGTATACACAGGATACGGTTTGTGATTTTTATCATACCATCACGCTAAATCTGTAAAGCGGTAGGCAGTGAGTAACGTCTAATTCTATCCTTACAGACCTGATATGTGTCCAATGTCTTCATAGACACAGGCTGGTTTCGAAGGCTTTCCTCACCTGCTAAAATGCATATGGCGTTTATGAGGTCCGTGGTTACTTATTGCAACCTAACATTCGCAATTAAACAATGTAAACAATATTAAAATTCATTCCTTCCATTGGAATACCTAAAAATATTCCTCCAATAATGCGCTGAACTAATTGCGTTCTTACGAACCGAGTTGGCGAGGGAACTGAGAACTTGCAGAAACTTCGTGATAGAAAAACTTCGCAACTCTAAGACCATAGGATATCGGATCCATTTTAATGCTCTTCGGATTATATTAAAAATGTATTTTTCTTTTCGAGGCGTTAATCCGAGCGGAGTTGAAGAAAAGTATTTAATTTTCTTTGAACGCGTGATATCCTAGAGCTTTAGGATTTCTGTTTCTCATTCAGGAATTTTCCGTTCAAAACTTTTGATCTTTTAAATTTATGTACTAAGTATGTACTGTATATCACTCGCTATAACTGTGAAGAAAAACATCCTGAGGTACGTACTTTAGAGGAGGAACCTTAACTAATGTGTCTGAAGTGTGCCAATTCGGCATGGCCCAGCGTGGCTTCAGCTTCCATTCACTATAGAGAAAAACCGGGTCCAGTTGCGCAATATACCAACTTCAATAAATACAGTTCCTAATTATAACGGTTACTTAGCCTTAATTGGTACGCCATTATTTGTCCTCTTAACCTGTCTTACAGGCTATATGTCCATGGAAAGATTGAGTGCGACTTCGGTTAATATATGGCGCGTTTTTAGCACTCGCCACCCTTGTCACGTTGGAGGCATAAATAGGATATTGAGGTACCTAATATATGGACCAGATGTTTAATCAAAGAAAAATCCGGTATGGGTATTGCAGGGCAATACTAATTAATAAATTGCTATTCGTATGTTTCACATCCTTCTACACTACCCCTATTGATGACTAATAATAATGTTTGGGATAATTTCAGACAGTGCTATTTAATTACTAATTAGATATGTCATTTGCCTGTATGTTGGTAACTGTACAACTGATTATGAAATAAATAGAAACAAATGTAAGAGCGTTTTGTAAAACGCAAAATGCTTATCATTTCTGCTGCTAAGATTCAAGGAACTGCTGTAGAATTTGGCACCAGTTTGGAGCTCAATATTGTTCATCGGCGACCCAATTTAACACCGCTGCAGAACTTGGGTCCAATTTTTAATATGTATAGTTTTGGGGGGTTAAAAATATTCCTGGAGCCCTTTGTCCCTCGCTGGAATATAAACCCTTGTAATGATGTCAAGTGAACGGTGTACCGTGATCTGATCTTCGATAATTAACGTCTTGAAAGCGAACGATTTTATTGCTTTTCGAGCGTTCTTCAGTAACACGATAAAGGTCACTCCGGGGTACCTTTAGATCGACCTTTGCTGTGTAACGGAACTTTTAATTGCAATTTAAATTTAGAATATTGGAAGCAATAAAAATTGTTAGGTTCTCCGTTTCAACTAAACTTTTACAATGTCTCTGATCTGAGCTAAGACTAAACCTGTAAATGTTCGGATTTATTTAATAAAAACCCTTCAAAGGTACGTGACCCTCAACTTGAACTGAATACCAATGTCCGGAGTCTCAAACTGATCTAAATTTAATTGGAGTACTGCGTACAAAAGGAAGTCTACTTAGAGAAATTGAAGGAAACTCATCCAGAATTAAAGTTTGCTGATATTGACTAGACTGTCAATCCCAACTAGAGTTATGGAACAAGCCGAGCCCAGTGGTGGGTTAGAAATATGATAGCAATCAAGTCAGTAATAACTTGCTAATGTTTCGAGTGCTACCCCTAAGGACTTTATTTAGGGGTTGTAAGTTTGTTTGAATTTTTGGGGATTTGGACTTTAGATAAGTTATATTTTAGATTTATGCAAATTCTACGCATAAAAAGATAAAATAAGTAAACATGCATGATTTAAAGTTAAACTGTTTTACTGACGGTTAACAATTTTCAAACTTAACGAAAAATGAAGATCAATTCGTAGCAAGAAATAGATATTTAATAATTTATATACATACGGAGCAAACGTTTCACTTTTATCACCCGTGGTCTCACGAACAAGTTTTATTATATTCCATATCATTCCGTTTACCAAAACAAGACCCTTCTTACATAAACATACGGGAAATTCGTTAATACTCGTACAATATTTCTAAGCCTCACGTATAAGTATGATGGTACATGGAATATTTCATTATTTGTCGAACTTCTATTTTGTTGTGGGCAAATGATTTTATCTTTTTTAGTTCTTGATAGAACAACATATTGTAATGCAAACCAAAATACCGCCCGTAGCCTCAATCGACCGCACCGAATACTACCTCATTACATGTCCTTTTAATGTCTGCTTTACCAGAACTGTTATACAACAACTCAGATATATAAAAACTTCTATTTTTCGTCCCTTTTATGGGTCCATTGCTGAACCGGGTCTCCTCTCATAGAGGTAGACTTCACACATTACAGAAAATATATGCCTATAGCATCTGTAAGGTATGCAGGTTTTTCACTAAGTTTCCCTTTAGCGTTATAGTAAGTGATATTTAAATTTTAGTTATAAAAGGCCCGTAACCAGTCAGAAGTGTGTGCCAGGATTGAACTCAGATTACCCGGATCAGGCTGCATTTCAAACCACTAGGCTATCTAACTGCTTGTATAATTAATTGAAGATAAGTAATTTTCCTTATAGAATAGCTATTTAATGCTCAATAGCAGTAATTATTAGATTAATTATTATTTTATCCTTCACGCTTGGTGGGTCGTAAATCAGGACTTATTTGTGATATATTTCTATTTATAAGACCTTTAATTATAACCTCTTATTGTTCTTCTGAGAAACATAAAGGTCTCCCACACTCACGCACATATCTGAAAGATAATTCGAAAAAAAAATATATGTTTATTGGTAAGTTTTCCTCGTATTCCTTCACTGGTATAACGAGTGATATTTTAATTGTATACAAAACGCTTGTAATTTTGAAAAGTAAAGGTCCATGCTAGATTTGAACCTAGACCCTCAGAATGGCAGACAATTAAAACCACTAAGCTATCTATATTTCTAAATGTCTTTAGTTATTTGTTCGCGGTTGTCGCGCTTCTGAACTTTTAATCCAATCAAAGCTTTTCAGTTGCGGTTACAGCTTCCATTATGTACGTTTGGGGTTTTGGTGGACTTTGCGGCGAAACTTGGAACCACTGAACTAAAGTCCATAAATGAAATTACAGTACAAATATTTTTAAGAGATCACTTTGTTTTCATTTTCGTTTAGTGTTCCATGACTACACTCTATCAAGGTTTTAATTTGTCTAGTAAATTATTAATTGGCACGGAGATGAAGATTGGCATTCTGAAATCCTATAAATTTAAGTGAGCGAGTGGAGTATATTATCATTTAGTACTTTTAAAGGCACGCTAATGAATTTAAAAACGACCCTACTTTAGACATACGAATTGGAAATAATACAAAATGTTATTGACTGTTTCCAAAATTTAATTTTTAATGACTGCCCCATTGGACCTGTTGTTAGTGAACGCGGTTCGGTCCCCGGTTCGGTTCCCGAATACAACCAATATTTCTGTCAATAATGAATTGTTCTATCGCTGCTATATTTAGAAATGTATCTACAATTTGGTACAAGACAATTTGGTCATTTTTGAGAAATGTCTGAAAAAATTGTTATTCTTATCAGCTAATATCTGGTAAAATGTTGTTTAAGCACTTATAACACATATATTGGGTGTGGATGCTAAAAAAAGCATAATTCGTCTCCGGCCAACAATTTTGGAAACACGCTATAATAATAAACGTACACTGCCAACATCCGCGCCGTCATATTGTACATAAATGGAAACATTTACGAGCTATCACTCGCGCTGATCATAAAATAGTTTTACGGCGCCAAATGAATTGTTAGGCTCATGCGACGTCATTAAATAGTTTTATGACGCGATCATTAACCAAACTGCCGCGAGCTATTAGTCACGCGCTAAGTTCCGTAAATTAATGACATTACGCTGTATTTATTTGCTCACGGATAATTATTTATTATACCATTTTATGTTACACATTTTATAAGACTTATAAAAAATATTTTTAAATATATTTGTTAATTATAATATTTATCTTAAGAAAAAGTAAAAGGCAATTAAATATTAAATATCGATTTATTATTTATAATTTAATTTATTTACTGTGTATTGAAACAATTTTTTTTTTGTAATATAGTTATTTATTGTTCTGTATTTAAAGTTAGCACATACATACATCAAACCAGCAATACGACTATTGTAACAAGTCTTAGTTGGTAACAAGGCTATTGGTTAATTAGAACTAGGAACACTCATTAAGCAGCCCTCAAGGGTATCGAAGTATCTGTAATTAGTTACCAAGTTACTGTTCTGTTTCCGAATAGATACGGACATGTATATCTTTTTCTTTTATAATATCTTCGACTAACTGATTATTTTTTCCGTACAGCTTATCAGGATGTTTGGTGCGGAGATATTCGAGAGCACGTAATATTATTTTCATCCAAACTAATATTATAAATGCGAAAGTATGTTTGTTTGTATTTTTTACATGTAGCAACGGATCTGTGTGATTTTTGGTGTAGAGGTAGTTAAAGGTCTGGAAAGTGACATAGGGCCTTGTATTTTTGATTACAAATTTAAATTCTCACGGAAAAACCCGGGGGTACGAGGTGTTTAGATTAAAAAAAAATGATTTTTAAATTATGGTATCTACCGCTTCCTAGTTGAAATTGAAAAAAAAATGTCAGTTATGCTTTTAAAAAGTGCGATAATTTGTGCCAAGTTAATATTTGTATTCTTGAACATTGAAACTCCATTATATTACTCATTGGGTTCATATAGAAGTCTGCGTTCTGCATCATCCATCTTCGTGTTTGTCAGAAGTTTTAAACTTTATAACGCTTTATGGAGTTGTGGCATATTTTTTATAACGTCGTTAGCTAAATAACTGGTTACTACCCTATTTGTTAATGTATCATTAGTTTCATTCCCTCTTACGGCATCTGCGGTATGATAGGCAGAGACAGACTACTTTCCATCAAGCGCTTATAAATAACGGTTAATGTTTTCACTTTACTTTGCAATCTCCTCGCAGAGGAAAAGAGAGCTAAGAGCTTCAGAGAGGCTATAAATATATCGGTTCCGTTTCAAGAGCTGCGAAAATACCAAATTGTTTTTGTTTTAAAACATAATGAGGATCATGGAAATTATAATTTTATTATTGGATACAAATCTGAAAAGACGCACGGCCATTATAATGAATCTTGTATAAAACAGTAATATTAATCAGTTACACAATCTATTGTCGTAAAATGCCTATCAACGCTTATCTATTCAATAGAAACCGTAACCAAAAGCATACAATTATTTCAATATTTCCCTTAAAACCGCAAGTTGTTCAGCCATAAATAACAAGCGATAAAGGTCAGCTAGTTTGAAACTTTTGTCTCAAAATTTAAAGGGGTGAAAATGGGGTATTAATAGCGAAAACGACGATAAAAGTATGTCAGCTGACATGACGGGTGTACGCCATTAGTTTTACAGCGACCCACGTTTGCGGTTATTCAACAGTTTTATTGCGTCCACGTACATATTCACGTTAATTAATTTAAGTTAGCACTCTAACTATTAAGTGACGTAATGAAAAAAAGCGAAGAAAAACAAATTTATGTTAAATTAGCGGCGCCCGCGGCTTGGCCGGCTTTTGAGTTACATAAAAATATTGTTAAAATGTTATAATAAAAACAGCCTCACTTACTCCTTATCACATAGGCTGACTGCGAGTGAAAGTCCCGTCAAGATCGGTGCAGCCGTTCCAGAGTTTAGCCGAAACAAACAGGCAGACAGACGGACAAAAATGTAAAAAATGTTATTTTGGTATATGTATCGTGCTTACAGACACTCCGATTTTATTTATTAGTATAGATGAATCGTGTTTAAAACACGCTTATCCAGTCCGCCATTTTGGATTTATAGTGACGTCATTTTATATCCCGTCCTCTCCTGACCAAACATTTTCTTTTGATATCTGGTAACTTTTGCTCTTTGCACTGATCCATATATACCAGTCCTCAAGAATGCTAATGCAGACCACAGAGTCGGTTTTGGTACGTTAAGGATCCTCTATAACACCTTAGTTTTCTCAGGATATCGTGATAATATTTTAATTTTCTTCCCGTCGTCACCAAGAAAATCGTCTCATCTCTATTGTCCATAGGGCTAAGTTAAGTCCATAGGACTCAGCAATCCTAGTCTAGGATGTAATTTAACTAAGTTGGAGGACGATCTGCGAAGCGAAGGTGCTGGTCATTAATTAGGGAAGCCTATTTTCAATGGTATATAGGCTGATTTTGACGAAAACAGAATTTCCTCCAGTTACAGTTCTGATAAATTTTTGCTCATTGACTTTGATCAAAATTATCAAACACATCTTTTCTGGTACTTTCCCTCTGACCTTCTCTTAATACGTCTCTGAATATATGAAATTCTGAGTGGTGGCACGGCGCTGGACACGAGGCACAATTCAATTAACACTTAACTAAGTTCAGTGACGCATCATTAGTTTTGTAACAACGTTATACTGGCTCCAGGGACCCGCCAGTGCCGCGCTCTCGTTAAAAGCGTCATAGCTCTATCGATATTTTCATGGCGGCGTCAATAAAGTGCGGTGATACCCTTTTTATACAGCCTCGTGTGTTGCTTTTATTATTTTGTTTCAAATATTTACAGTATACGCATTTCGTTGTGCTATTGAACTACTATATCGTTTACAATGCTAATGATTTCACATTAAATATGTACATTAACATCATTATGTTCGTCGTTCTAGTCGTCAACACCTTTATCATCAGTTCTATCATTATCATTATTATCATCGTCGTTGTTATATTTTTCTACGTTTGCTACATTTGAACTCCGCTATTTTATTTATTCACCGATTTTTTTGTTGGCAGGATATAGTTTCCGTTCGGTCTCATTTAAATTTGAGGAAAAAAAATTCACTTCTAAGCGTGAAAAAATAAGATATGAAATTTTGTATTGGACTTATGGTTGATATTTATGAGAAGTATAATAATATAGATATAACAAATACATTTGAAGGAAAAAACAAATGTCACCCTCTAAGGATGGAAAAGTAGGAATATTGAAAAAATTGCGTTTCATTCAGAACAAATTTATTTGAGGAAAGTTGTTAAAATTTTGTATTATTTTAAACAAATTCATTCAAACAATGTTAGGGCTTAACTCATTGCTCGAATGCAATCGTTTACGCATAGCGTAATTAAAGACATAACTTACTCAGTGCATCTTGGAACTGAGTTATATTTCCAAACAACTACATCAATTCAAAATGGCGTTTTCATTAATGGTTCTCGAAATGAGAATAACGGCGCACACACTCGCATAAATACACACAAACAAAAGCGTAGCAAGTATGACTGACGCAGTCTTAAAGAAGCTTTGCGGGGTGACAATAGCGAAGTTTATTGTTGATTTAGGAGAGAAATTAATTAGTACTAAGAAATTAATTGGTACTAGTAAAAGAGTAAAAGAGACGTAAGAGACTCATTGCGGATTTATTGACTACATAAAGGAGATCAGCCAGTAATTGAACAGTAAATAGCAATTTCAAAAGATTTAACTAAAAGAATGCCCAACAATTTTGACTTGAAACGAAACAGTATTTGCGTCAAACAACGCTCAATTTCACGCTACACTCACATTCCGGAAGGTTATAATTACGCTTTTAAAAATAACGGCTCCAATACTGTTGTTTGGGGGCTCTTCAACCTGGGTTTTTATATACTCGTGCTTCCAATGTGAAAGAGGCGAATAGGAAATTTTATATGCACATGTCCATTAAAGTGGCGGTGAAAATAAAGTTTACAATTCCGCAATCCATTCATAGGTTGGGTTGGAATGTTTGGCACGCACTCATAGTTTACTATTATAATATTCCTGCGTTTTCAATATTAAATCACTCTGTATAAAGGTGAATGAAATCTATAACGATATTCCTCCATATTGATTTGTGTTTGAAGTTTATCCACTCGTGGGTACATCGTAATATTAACAGTCCTCAATTGTAAGATCCCTAAGAAGAGACATAAGTAGGATTGCCATGTAAATACGTGTATTGTCGGGAAAATGTGTCCTCGATAAAACAATTGCACGGTTACACCACAACCAAAGTAATTGTTTACCGTACCCCATAATGCACCGCGCTAAATTGAGCTTGCTCCGACTCATTCCAGAGCGATGGCATAAACTGACGGTTGTTTGGCGCGTGCACTGTTTAATGATCACTATTATGATACAACGTTTACGAGCCCATCTCGTACGTCTTCCAGGATATTTGTGTGTTTGGGCTATTTTATATAAGGACACACGACCATCCCGGAGTCCTGTAACAGCGCTGAGGAAGGCCGCAGAGAGAGTTTTAGAGAGAGCGGTAAGAATCCCATATCACCCGGTTTCTCTCCAAGGGCAAGTAAGTTGCGAAGTCCCCCCCCCATGCCGCGCCCCCGGCCCTTTCCTGCCACCTTTCCCTAGTAACCAAAACAGCCTATGTTATACGGCAATTCTTCAATTGTTTTTCCGAAGCTCGCGTCCGCACAAATCGCTAGATCATCCTCTATGTCGCACAACATAAACTGTTAGTTTTCTATGACACTTCATTCGTTTCCCCGCGAACGTTATTCGTTGGCGTGTCAATTAAACACAACTGTAAAGTTACTTCCTCTGGAAATGTTGCGCTAGTTTGATGAGAGTGAAATTCCGAACAGCTCCATTGACCTACTAATGGATGGAAAACTACTGCGGCGAACACTTGACATTTATTATGGTATGCGAACTGTTTAACACGTATTTGTGGTTAATCGCTTGAGCACCCAACTGTGGGATTTAAAAAGGCTAGCAGCAGTATATCTAAAATTGTCTAAATTCATATATTTACTTATTGCAATTAAGAAATTCTGAATTGCAACGCGTACGAAGCCGCGGACAAAAGCTAGTTTACATATAAAGATGCTTCTTCAATCACTCCATCTATTAAAAAAACCGCATCAAAATCCATTGTTTAGTTTTAAAGATCCACGCATACATAGGAACAGGAAGCGAAAGCGACTTTGTTTTATACGAGTACCTGCTATGTAAAGAAAATATACTAATAGCACGCGCATGTCCAATCGTTGTATCAACAGCTTGAATCCATGCGTATCTGCTAATCACTCAGTTGATTGCATACACAGCAATGAACTAAATGTTACCTCGACCTTTACGCGTTTCTACATCTGAATTAGAGCATACATATACGATGCACAATGATACAAACAGATGGATATTGCTATGGAAATTTGAACCTGAATTGCTATGGACCGCTCGTATTAATGACGGACATATGTCCGGACACGATAGTTAAATAATTATTAATTTTCATTTAAAAATGTGCATTTAATGGTCAATTCTGAGGTTGAAGTTAACGTATCTAATTTTAAAAGAAAACCGTGTATCAGCATAATTGTGTATGATACTGTTGGTAACTAAGAACGGCTTTGCCTGTCAATTCCTTTATGTAATCACCAATTAGGTGCCAACAACATAATTTACTGGTCCCAACTTAATTTGCTGGTACCCACATAATTTGCGAATACCAACATGATTTTCCAGCAACGACGTAATATCATATCGCAGTGTAATAATTTCCAGCAAATGACTCTTAACTTTCCCTATTTTCTTAAAACTTGGCCTCCTCACTCCGTTTGTTTTAATATTAGTTTTCTAACTTACGACATATTCTTTGCAGGTGCGATTTTACAATAGAGTTAATCAAATCAAAGGAACGTGAACCTTATGAGGCAAGGAATAGAGTGTCTGTTAGATTATTTATGACAAGTCAGCCGTTTTCTTTATACGTGTAATCGATACTATCCTAATGGGACTTTTCCGGCTCTTTGATGGGACAGCCTATTCAGATTAAGATATCGGTCGCGACGTCATTATCATGAATACCGGGGCCCGAGGACGAGTAATAGAGACTTATTTTTCGTGTACCCTCAGCGTATCTGAGGATATGGTGAAATTCGAAAGGATAAGCAAAATTTTTTTTGACAAAGGATATTTTGCAACTAATTCAAGTTTTCAAATTGATAATAAAATTATACGATTTAAATTGCGCGTATTGAAGGGTCGCATCTCGAAATGTAGAATATGTATTTTGAAGTTTAAAATGTATAATTTATAGATTTTTATATTTATGAAGCAGGCGATAAATGTATCTACGTATATTTCTATCCAGGTTTGTTGCGTTGTGGATTTAGGACACATTTTGATGTATATTGGTAAGCTTGTGTTTCCCTCAATCTTGCCAATATAAACCATAATTAAATTAAAAGTAATTGGGACAATTCTAAGCTACGTAATTAAATGCCTGTAAAGTGGTACAAAGAACATAATACTTTTATAAAGAATTTTAATGCATGCAGATATAGAACAACCAAATGCACTCCTCTCATACCTGTGTACGAATTGCTGTTTGATTTGAATTTAATTCCAATATTTTTCCGCTATTCACCCCTCAGCCTTTGTATGTCTGAATACGTGTTTTCGCTCCCGCCGGCGGGCGAGCCTCAGAATCCAGCGGTTACCCGCTGTTTTCCTCGGGTCAAAGTTACACGAACCCAACGCGACCTGTACTCATATAACACGCATTTCCCTTACAATTATTCAATGTCGAAACCCCTGGCACATAATGATCCAAGATACGTAAATATGTATGTGGTATATATGCTTTACCAACGGTGCGTGTCGGACGATATTGCTCTGAGATTCGAAGCCATTTCATTGACTTACATTCAAATCCATTTGCTCTTAGGTTCGTAGCCATTTGTAATGGCCTTGGAATATCTTTTTAAATAACCGACACAGACCATAGACTATCTCCGTCCAGTCCGGTCCGTTTCTCGCGCCGTAGGAAGCCACCTTAAGCGTTGTCACAGATGTCACTTAAGCGTTGTAAATAGAAGCAAAAAAATTTATAATCAATTTTAATTTGACAATTATGTTATAGTAAATTGAAAGGTTTTTTTTATAAGTGAATATTAATGCAGATTTAACCAACATGATATAAATATATGTAAATATCAGTGGTTTTATATTAATACTAGCTTTGCTCGTTGCTTTGCACGCGTTAAATTCGGAGTGAAACAATTCCCCTGATCCTGCTATCTTTGGAATATCTAAATTCATATACTACATTTTTACTTATTGCCATTAAGAAATTCTCAATTGCAACGCGTGCGAAGCCGCTGACAGGGGCTAGTGATACATATAAAACTTCCTCTTGAATCACTCTGTCTATTAAAAAAAACGCATCAAAATCAGTTGCGTAGTTTGAAAGATCTAAGCATACATAGGGACAGGAACGGAACGCGA
>DWQT01003017.1:0-13119 GCA_018244895.1 Myscelus amystis hages | reverse complement strand
ACCCAGATCTTCTATTTTTCCCTCCACCACTATCTTCTTCCCTTTTATTGTTTTTTTATGCTCCCCAGGAATTATTCGTGCGATGTGCCGGCTCCCTGCGTTATATGTGCGATCAAGGTGCGTTCGATCGGCGTTTTTGCTGCCCAATCTGAAAGAAACCGAAACTTTATAGAGCAGAAGATCTTTCGATTATGTGAATAAAATTTGTGTTTATAGTGTATTTTCGATCTTTATTGTCTTTGACGTAAATGTACATAATATTTCATTATTTTTTTACTCATTGTGGAACAGTTGACAGGTGACATGTCTTTAGATATTTCGTTAGATTATATGTATATGTTTTAGAGTTATTACTTCTTTGAAAATTAATACAAATGCACTGTCATGTTAAAGCGGTAGAACCCTCTGTGGTTCGACTCCGGCGGCACCACCGCCCCACCTATTTCTACCTTATAACAGCAGTGTTAAGCGCTGCTGTATTTTGGTTTGAAGGGTGTGGTAAGGGAGACATACTTTTTCGAGGCTTACTGTTTCGTTTTATTTACGAAGAGTATAATTTTTTATCGAAAATGAAGTACAAACTTGTAGACCAATACACTAGTCAAACTTTCTAAAGCTTTTGCAATTTCATACGCGAAACTTTAGTATAAAATTGTACCTTACAGTTGAAATCCAGGTGATATGGATCTCCATCTCAAATAATGACGTGTCAAACAATTACCCTGACGTCATTTGAAAATAGGCAGAATCCTCGTGCTAAACAGAACCCTGGAAGTAAGTCCTGATTGTATGTTATACCAGCGAATATTAGTTACCTATGCCACCAGATCTCCAAAGCCAGTATTATCAAGGATAGTAACATCGCTTCAGCAAGCAAAGCAAAAGCAGGAGCCGCCTGTCCTAAAGCCAGCGCGCGAGGTGAGCTGCCGGAGCAGGTCGGGGTGGTGCCGCCCACGCGAGCTTGCGATGCCGCTATGTGCCCTCGTTCCTGGAGGCGCATCAAACTGAAAACAGAAATGATTCATTGAAGTACTGATAATTTGGAACCTTCTGTAAAGTATAATTTAGCGGACTGCCATAGTAATTGTACACGATTGGACGGCAAAGATACGTTAGGAAATTAAGTCTCGAATTTTTGCAATTTATTTTGAAGCAAATTTCTTTGGATTGAAAGAAAATTATAATATTTTCTTGAATACGGATTATTGCGGCTGCCATAATAGATCTGTTCCTATAAATGAACGCTGATGAAGAAGAGTTTTATGTATACCTATATACTCGTAAATCTAGACTAAAGAACGCTTACCTCCATGTAAAGAATTCACGATACGGACTATTTTTCTGTGCCATGATATAAACTGGAGCAGGCTTCATCATTTGCAAAGCTCCCAAATTACACAGGTCCTCGTCATTAAATGTTCTGGAGATAGCCTGGTAAGCTGTATACGGTTCCGTGTGATACGCATAACCTACAACCATGTGTCTTATTAAAAGAAAATTTGAGCTTTTGTAAGATCCAATTACATAGGTTCAAGTAAATTCCGTTAAACCTTATAGAAAGTGTTAGACCCGGGCTGGACTTGAATTCGGTTTAGCCCTCCGGTAATAATGTCGGGCTTAGCAGTCAGGGTCTTTAAACCGTGGACCATGAGGCTAGTCATGCGATTCATGGGCTCAAGGCCTAATAAGCAAACTGAGCGCAGGCGCACGGTCACGCTGTTCCTTGTAGATATCTCACAAGATTCATATGTTGACTTGTTAAATATATGTACACAAGAATTACGCACATGACACAATTGCGTGCCAAGTTCACTTTAATGTCGTGAACGGTATTCTTTCGAGAAATTCAAACTCAACCGATATAGTGCGAGTAGTGGGCAAATAGATTTAAAAATCCATCTCAGTTGCAGGAAAGTTATGATTTTGCCGCTGTAAAGTTTCTTAGAGCGAATTTACATAACTATCGTTTGTCTATAAAGTTTCTCTTGGTTTTTCTTGTTCGAGAAGTTTTCCTGATTATTTCTATGGAATTCTATGTCTTTCTACGGAATTGTATCGGTGTTTACACATAAATTAATACCATTACCTGAGTCCTGTATATAGAATTCGTTCTTTCTTCTCTTCTTAAGTTAAATCGACTATGCCTTTTTGACCCTAATAATGAAAACTATCCCAAATTTGACGAGAAAACAAACTAAAAGAACAAATTTTTTGAATGCTGCAATATTTTATAGAAACTTGTATCTAGGCTGGACGGCCAGTGTAATGGATAAAAGTTATACGAGTAAGTACAACAGTCATCGATGATAAAAACAAAAAATCTAGTTGGACTTTAACAATGACTACAGTTTATTGCGTAACTCGTTTAAAGCACGAAAGGTCGCTACATCACACCTCCAGACCGCACCAGTTCGATGCCTTCTTCCACAGGCTGCAAAAGCTTAACAGATCGCTTTGCAAGCTTCACTTTCTTATCCCTAAGCTCATCTTCCTTGGGATTCATGAAGCCACTGTAGTAAAAAAATCCAGGATTCTGTACCAATAAGAATATAATATTATTAATGATGATCTATAATTCTGTCACAGGCTTCATTGTATTCATTTAACAAATTGAAATGCAATTGTTACAGTTCGTCAGTTCTTTGAAATTAATCCCAGGGTTGAAAGTATTGTTAATTAACATGTCCAGATTTGAGGTTCAAATAGAGAGAGGCAAATGCTTACATCTAACCATCCTCTAGTGTATCCAATATCTTCAAACACCAGTTCCAAGTCACTGTTGATAAGTCCGTCCAAGCTGGCCAGGGTGGGCGCAGCCGCATTCAAGAGCCAGGAAACCACGCTGCTCGTGTAATAGTTATAAAGCAACATACTGGTAAGACCAATAACGAGGAGGATTAGACGTCGGCCTAAAAGTTAATATGAGTAATAATAATTATGACAATTCCTCCCACGACTATCTGATTCAGCAATTATACAACCGAAAAATTAAGCAATTAGGTGCCTGTGTTATGGTAACTGGAACGGAATTGAACCCTAATGAAAGTCAGGATATACATGACGTATTATTCATATTTCAGTTAATTTTGGACCTGTTTTCGATTTTATACCTTATTTCCTTTACACTGGTTATAGGATATATTATGTATTTGAGTTCCAATAATCTTAAAAGTAACCGTTCGACCGTCGGTTATTAATAAATTTGAAGATTGTTTCGCCATTGTTTGTACTAAAGCGATGTTTTGCCGCGCGAGGTGGATAATTCGGTCTTCAAGGGATTACTTACCCGGGCGGATCTTAAGGGTCCACTGCGCCGGCAAACAACCCCACTCTGAGGTTACATAATTGCTTGTGCATATCCATAAATCAACATGAACTAAGTAAATTGTTTGTAACTCTATTCAGTGTTTATAAAAATTCATAACGTTTATTCCAAGACATTAATGTACGTACGATACATTAAGGTGCAACTTTTGCAAGGTAAATTCCACTTTCAAAGTGAACTTAAGCGTCCGTATAAATTTAATTAGCACTTTTCCTGAGATACTTACTTTGGCTCGAGAACGCTTCGTTGACTAATTGAACGCCATCTTCATACGCTGGAATAAAACGCGTTTTAATATGATTTCTTTAATTTTCTATCTTGAAATAATTTCTCACACTTCTGTCTTCCTTTATGATATAGGTTATTTATACTTGTATTACTTTTAGGTAACCAAAATGTATGTAAATAGATTAATATAGATCCTCAATCTATGAATTGAGATGAGAAAAAGATGCTTCGATTCGATATAAATCTGTTTCGAATTTTATTTTATTAATATAATATGGTCAACTGATATTCTAGTAGTTTCGTTTTTCTTAGTATGGCCCGCTTGGGATATGTGACCACGACGCTCCAGTGGACTTTGGTGAAAATACGGGTCAGTGACCAACCTGTCTGTTTCATATTTACAAACTTTCATTAAAGCCTCTGATGGCTTAACGCGCCGCCCATGAAAGTTCATCGCCTAACATTGTACATCAATTTTGCTGCATTTGATCGTGATTTGCTGCTAGTAAAACGACTTGATTTACCTTGTTGAGATATCGCCGCGAGTACACTAAACAGAGCGAAATAGCCAGCTTGCGGTCGACTTTCCACAGCCCCCGCGACGCCCAACGCCAGCACGGATATTACACCGAACACAACGGTGCTCCACCATATGCTCGCCGACAGAGGCGTTAAAAATCGATTCTCGTAATCGCCTACGCCCTTTGATGGGATCAGGTAGTAGAATTTTGTCCTTAAATAGCAAAAACAATTTTATTCGTAACTGAGCATTTTCCTCTTTGCCTTGGCTTTGCGTTGGTTCTCATCTAATACGGTAATAAATACCATTTAGCAATTTTTAGGCCAAGTTTCAAACTTTTATGAAAAATATGCCATGAGTCTAACATTTGCATAACCTCTGTAATAGCTTTCATAATTAAAGTCGTCAGATGACAATAAAATATATTTGTGGGGTACTTACCATCAAAAAGTATCAAAAATATTACTAGCCCAAATAAAAACCATACATTTATTAAAATTTCATTTGTACAATGCAAACTTTTGGACAAAGAAACTTACTCAAGCATAGTAGTTGGTGGATGGAAGATGTCCACCCAGTCGAGCCATTGCGGAAAGATTCTTGCGCATGTACTAGATATGTCTTGTTCTCGCCAAAACAAAGAATTAGTCACAGCCTGTTGGAAATATAATATGGTACAAAACTTACTTGCATTTACCATCTTGTCAAGTGTTGATGGAGTATGAAGTAAAATATTAGGTATCTTGTTATTAAATAATAGTAGTAGATAAATATTAGGTGAACTTTACTTTCAGTGTTCATGTGTTAATAATGTCACTATTGTACCCACATAAACTAAAAAATAGAAAAGATAGTAACAATTACCAAAGTAGAGTTTCTGGCGGGCGACCCGATCCAACGGCCAGCTATCGTGTAATTGAATCTGTGGACAATGTTAAAGGTAGGTATACATTGAGTGTACTCATTGAAAGAAGACAATGCTGTCGGGTATTTAAATTTTTTAACCAGTAACTGAACAAACTTTATTTATACTACAACAACACCAACTATTAAGAGTAGCTCCGGAACGCTCGAGGCAGCCGTAGTAATTGTCCGCGTTCGGTACATTACCTTAGTCCGTATCTCAATCATTTATTTACTTAGCTTTTCTCACTGTTACATCTCTTTCAGGAAACTACTTTAGGTACAGTGAAGGTTAGCATAGTACAATGCATATAATCAATGAATATTGCATATCTGCTAGGCGTCCTGTGATTTCTCATTCTTTTGTCTAGTTATACCGTTATAAATGCAACATACCTAAAGTTATGGATTTCTTTGAGTATATTCAGCAGTCGTGAGGTAATTTTCGTCATTGCTGCCACACCTGGCGTGTAAGTTAACTCAGATAGCATCTCTGAGTCAAATTTCTGGGGACGGTCTAGGATCTGTGAAAAGAGACCGAAAGTTCAAAACAGAAATAATTAACGAACTGTTTATGATGGAAAATGTTTCTAACTCCATACGTATAATACATTTTAGATGCATTGATACAATTTTCTATACACGAAGATTGGACGATATGTACGAGTAGTTTATTTTTACGCCTGGACACTACCATCTTAGGAATGTTCCACTCGATCGAAATTTACACGATAAAATATTTTATATACAGACATTATTCATATTGTATTATTCATTTTAGGGTTCGCAGTCTGATCGTAAAATACAGTTATGAAAAGACGAATCAGAATATAGTATGCAGCCAGCACTCACAACTGAGATGGCTCGAAACGTCAAATTGTGGAAATCCCAGCGATCATAATATTTGAATCTGCTCAGTGAGATACTCAAACCTGAAATTGTGTAAAACAAATCAGTACCAAATTGAAGAAGATTTGAATATGTTATCTGTGCATTGTTCACCGTTCTCCGGACTCCATGTTCCAATGAAATTCTTCTCCAAGCTGTTACCCTGGATCTTCCCAAAGTTGAAGAGCTCCATTAGCTCGTAACTATTACCTACGAAAAAGAAAATGGAAGACCATGTAATAAAAAGAAGGAAACTGCCGATTAATCTTAAGAAGCCACCAAAGCTCACAATCATTCGTTCCCACCTTCGAAAAAGAATTTAAGTTCTACTGCTGCCCAATCATACAAATAGGTCCACAAGTGTTCCAATATTTGATCCCGCTATTTTTTACAAATATCATTTGTCGAATATTCCCAAGCAACTCCTAAAGTGCGCAGTCTTACTTCTCTATAGATTAATGAAATACATATTATACACATGTATTTAAATAACATACCCAGGAAACTTGCCGAAACTAAATCAGTGTCAACGCTCAAATTTAGTTGTTGATATATTCCATCTAATGCATGCTGAGTTGAATTAGAATCATTAATAGAAACCAGTAAGAGCCATATTTTCATTGAGTCGAACAAGTTAGCTCCTGATGCCTAAAAGAATATATGTATGTATAATCCAAATATATTACTAATGATTTAATAATTTACATGAATATTATAAATGCGAATGTAAAAATAGCAGAATGGATTTTGTTTATATTTCAAGTTTATCTCTATTCCAAATTTAAATTTAAGTCCTCAGGTTTCTTTGTGATGGCTTCTTTAAGCTTATTTGAGCTTTAAAATGCTCGTAACTCCATAAGACGACTAAAGATTCACAACCCCACACTTTTGACGAGTGAATGGGAATTTAAATCTACTGGACTCATTGTCATCTCAGTTAAATCTACTTTCAGAAGAACTGAACCGGCTCTTTCACAGCCTGCATCCAGAAGCACTCCAACATCAGTTTCTCGATGGATAAGTGAACGTTCCAAGTCCTCGGGTACTTCTTTAATATCCTTAAAGGAAATTCTTTTACCTCTCTTCATAAAACCTTTAATGATTTTTTTATTACCTGAAAGAAGACTTATATATAAAACGTAAAAACATATTTAAGGTTTGTTTTCTTATATAATAACGCAACAATAAGTTGTTGATTGTTGATCCTAAAATCTTTAAAACGCAAAGGTATTTTGAAGACAATTTTTTTTTTATAATAACCGACAATATCGTATTCTTGTAACCTATGCTTGGTATTCCGTACGTAAAGGTCAATGTTTAGTTACAATTGAATAAACACTTGTTCATAATATAAGTAAAACTCGCAAAAAAGGGACTGTTTTCAGTAATCTAAATGCTGGTAAATAGTTACATAAGACTTATATCTTTATCTGTATCCGAAATTTTAATAACTGGTTATAATTCTCGTTAATATATCAAATATAGTTGTGGCTTGATTTTTTAAATTGCACTTTTAAAACACTAGTAAGAAATCAACGTTAACTTACTTATTGGAGAGCCACAACCTAAATACACCAGGTGCTGTATGCCTTTATATTCACAATAATCTAGGGAAATGCTGACATCGCTCGCACGGTGACTTAGAACGGGACTGAGAAGGAGACAGGGTATTAAAAGGTACATCTCTGCTAGCGATATTTGTTTCTGAAATGCGAAATAGAAAATGTTAAATGTATTTCCCTAAAGTTATTAACTTTTTAATATATCTCGTTCAGCACAAATACGATATTTAAAAAGAAGTCTATAATTTTTAAATAAAGCTATGCGATAATTTGTAAATAACCGTATAATAAACGAGGGTGATTGTTGAACGCAGTAAGTATGAAATGCGACATTCAGTCCAGTTACGCCATGAAAAAAATAATGATTAAGTGGAGTTATACACGAGCTAGCAGGAAATGTTCAAAACCACGAAAAATATTTGTAGAGCTTTTTTATAAACTAAAAGACAGAACACAGGTTACGGCTCCATAATTTAAAGGGAAAATAATCTTCTAAACCCACTTTTTCATTCACCTTAATTTTTAATCTTGCATCCTCACTCAGATACCGTCAGTTATAAACGTTTATTTATTTCGTTTGTAAACGTAACCACACCAGCTCATCCTGCAATGGTGTTTTATGTTGCGTTTTTATTTTTTATCTGTAACATACCTTTTCGGTAATGGAAATGGAAATACACTAATACATTAATGGAAAATTTAAACTTGCAAATCCGGCGCCAATCTGCGAGTGGAGGGGCGCGAGTGATTGGCAAATTGCCGATCACTGTAATGATAGTATTTTACCTGTCACACGTATCAAGGTTATATATTATTCATATGATATATGTAATAGCTTATCTGTCTCGCAAGCAGCAGACCCTTCAGTGTCGGATTTGATTTATGCCCTAGATTTTATTTTATAAACGAAATATTTATTGACGGTCTAAAATGAATGTGATGTTGTTGGATGAGAAAATGTATCATTTTTTTTAAATACGAGTAATTACGTACGTACCATGACGCATTAACATTTTTTTCTCTATAGAATCAATGATATCAACACTAAAGAGAAACATTGGTTTTATGCGTTAAACTGTTTTAAAATCGAACTTATCTAACCGATCTACCGAGTTTAGATAAAATCAAATCTAAATATTCTAGTATCAATAACAAAAATTTCCTCAATTCGATTCTATGAAGAAAGTAAAATCAACATCCAAAGTTAACGAGCTTGGCCGCCGTAAAAATACGAAGCACTTTTACCACAAATCTTTTAAACCCTCACTGAAAACCGTGAATAATTCAATAGCCTTGAAAAATATCCAGTTCGTTCTGACGAGAGCGTCGGAGGGGCTTGTTAACTGACTTACTTAGGTCATTACCGGGAATTATTGAATGGGACCGTCCCCTGGAGCGAGCTCCTGGGACGCGAAACATAGAAAATGAGGGATTCTGCTTTCAATTTTTCGTCTGCACCTACGGTTGTTGTAATTTTGTTAATCTATCCATGTAATACACGTCAAAATAATGAGAAAGGCCAGTGTCAACTACATTTTAGGTACGCTCTTCGTTTGGAAATCCCAGAGCCCTCCAATATTAGGATAGGGCCGCCGACGGGGTTTCAGCGGGTGAAAACCTCACATAACCGGGTGTCCAATTAATAAATGGAGAAAAAAAACACACTTATGCAGGTTAATAACTTAAATTTAAGGCCAGTAACATGATTTATAGTGTTACGTACAGTATTTATGGTGGACATAGGTATTATTGGCATGTTAAGGCAAACTACAAAGTTTTGCCGGCTGGTATTAGAGTGGAAACTCATATTTTGAAAGTGAAATCGAAGCACTTTCATAAAGTTTTGCACGGTCGCGATTTTCTCGCTACTAACATTATTCCTTTGCTTTTTTCCTATGTGGGCCACGGAGTTTACCTGATTTAAAATAGCAAGGTATCCGTTCGATTCTAAGAGTTTTGGGAGTATTTTCGAAATCGTATTGCCGGGTTCGAAACTTTGGGATAAGTTTGTGGAAAACAGCAATGTATATGTATATTGTTTTAGATTCTTTTAAAATATATAAACATTTCAATACGTTATGCGTCAACAGTGACGTGATTAATTCTTGGTTTAGTTTAGTGGTTAATGTAGGTATCTAGGTGCTGAGTCGGGTTTGTCCGTTGGATCCCCGCCGCGGACAAACATCTGTGTGACGAGCTTCAACATTACAAGTGCGAAAGTGTGTCCGTTTGTCTGTTTGTTTGTCCTCCTTTCTTGTCAAAACAAAACAACGGATCGATGTAATTTTTTATACGGAGATAGATAAAGAACTTGAAGAGAGACATAGGCTACTTCTTTCGCGAAAATATATCTCGTTTTCTAGAGAATCTTTCAAATAAATTGTAGACGGCTTTACGAGAGCAATAACGGTATGACATGTGAACATAATAAATTCCTTTGACCATGCGAACAAAGTCGCGGGTACCAGCTGGTTATCGTCACATGATAATAGGGAAACCTTTAAAGCATATGCGAGACTAACTGAACACTATATCGTGTCTGCGTATCCGCACTGCGGAACATGAAAACCCATTACGTACGAACTTAATAAATAGGTATGTGTTTTAGGAACCGAAGAGCAGTAATAATGAATATCTTAAAATACTTTATTAACATACCTGCTTAGGTAATTAGGTTACTTTGTAATCTTAGGTAAAAAAAAATATAAAGAAATTATCTCCTTTACCATTTCGAAATAATTGCGTATACTCGCATATCACTTTGTTATTACAAATCTTTACTGAAATTTATTACTATCCATATGGCCATAGTGATATATATGCTTGAAATGTATAATATCCTATACACAATTTTAATTATGTATGTAGCAGTTTAGCGGGTACACCGTTTTATTTGGAGCCGCAGTGTATATGGGGTTGCGGGGTAGTTGCAGAAGTCTGCGAAACTTTCCTCAAGTATGCGGGTAGGCGGCGCACTGCATCCCTGGGAATACAGCCGGCGCGATTCCTGCATAACTCCTCTTTACCCCGCGAGGACAGTTATGCATAAGATAGTTCCCAGTATGTAAAGGAAAGGTTAGTATGCTGAACTATTGCGATGCGAACTATTTTTTAGTCCTAATCTAAACCAGAAGCTTACTACCTTCTCTATCGATTAAAATAAGATGTAGTATCACAAAAACCGGCATGAGCAAAGCTTTATATTAAAGTATATAACGAATTATATTTCTCTAAAACTAAATATAATTTTTATACTGCTTTAGTACGGTATTTCTACAGCTGGACAAAACTTTCTAATTTAATTGGTCTGTTAGTCTAGTGGTTACAAATCTTGACGGCTTAATCCGAGATAGTGGGTTCGATATACACCCGATCGAACATTTTTGTAATGAGCATAATTGTTTAATAAAAATATGTGTATAAATATTATACGTAACACGTAATTATTTGCTTGTTTCAAAACCGGATCGCCGCGTGTAGAATTGTCCCAATTAAGGTCATTGATAATTGAAGTAAGGTACTAAGCACAGGCAACTGTAATCTCACTTCGCCACGCTGCACCCAAGCGATGTACCAGGGCTCGTTCATTGGAATCTCCATCTGTTCAAACAGCTATCCCCATTCGTACCACTCACGCACAAATCGTCTGCGAGAGAGCAGCGCCGCAGTGAAAGCATTGTCCTGTTCCATTCCACGCTAACCCGGTTTAAGAAGGCTTTGGTTGCTAGAGGGGAACTGTCGATCAATCGGTTTGGAATTCAGTTCTGAATAAAACCTAGGAACAGTACACAGATATGCCACGTGCAGCTGAAATAAACACGTACTCAATAAATAAAATGAGACATTTAGAAGGATTGCATTGACTCCTCTTTTATAATTATTATTTGAAATCTATCTTTTATCTAATTAATACTGTATTTAATTAGCACCAAAAGTTACTGAGCAATACAATGTAATTAAAATGTGTCTCAATATATATTGCTATTATTTTTCAGATGAAAGCTGCACAATGCTGCATAAAAGTGATTATGAAACTGTAAGGCATAATGCCAGTTCCACAAATGTCGGTCAGCTCAGCGGACAGTCGCGTACACTCGTTGAAAGCGTTGTCTTGTCATATCCGCCGCAGACTTTAACCCAGTACAGAAGTAGGTAGTTGGAAATCGTTATGAACCGATACAGATTCTATAACCCGATTTATTATCACAACAACCATTTGGAACGTTAAGGTACAATATTTTATACAAATTAAATTCATTTATCACAACTTGTTAGAGAGTAAAATAATCTTTTCATAAAAATAATTTTAGAGCAGTGCGGTTGATAAATAGTGAAATAATAAATTGGGAGCAATTTATTGAACCGAACTGAACTTTACCAATTACAGGTTTCGATTAGATGTTTTTATTGCATTGAAAGTTTTAGTATGTACCGTACCGAGTTATTTGATTTGGTGGATGATAGTCCAAATAAGGATTGTTACTTCTATCCATCCAAATCGTTTGATTCCTTCTGCGGTGAGAGACTGTCGGTTCGGTTTACCTTGCGGTCGGCCACCGCGCCTCGGCTAAAAGCTCGGCGGCAAAATGCGATGAAAAGCATTTTTCCTTATTATGCGTGGAAATCCGTCAGCTTCGGGCGGAAGTCCAAAGCGATTTGCTTCAAATCGTTTAAACAATGATTACGTTTCGCCATTTAAGTAAGTAATTTTGCTCTTCCACAAGAAATGTAAATAAGTTGCGTTTGAAAATCATAATCATTTTTTTTATTTGAAGAGACAATGTGTCTGGTTTCTAAAAGCGTTCTTTTTGTATCTTTTTTCGTTACTCATTCTTTTTTTAGAATAAATATTTTCTTTCTTTCTGATTCCCGTCATATTTTAATCCACCATAAATTATGTATCTACTATAATACTGTCGAGTAATAAATTCGCTCGATACTACGGAGTAGGTATAGCTAAAATGTATAGAGACGAAAGGAGCTTAATAATGAAAATTCAATACGGCCGGCATCGAGTCACTGTCAATATAAACAGGAATACCGGGCGGGAGGAAAAAGTTAATTTCCCTGGACATTATAAATTCATGAATGCTTTGTGTTCGCCCAAAATAAGTTGTTTGTTTCGCCCTAAAGTTTTTCCTCTCAAAGCGAGCAGTAATTGCTACCTTGATCCGTATTCAAATTTGTTTTTTTAGCTTTAGATCGCGGCCGCACTAGACAAATTCCATAGTACCCCCGCAACTTGTGTTCGACATTACTTTGAATACGCCCACGGTAGACATACCGATACACAAGACAATTGACCACTCGGTAATGCACCAAGGGAGTGAACTAGCAATAATAGACATACATAGGTTCCAATTGGCCGGTATGACTCCGATAAGGCAACAAATACCAGTGAATAATGCCTGCCCTCAATGAACCTCGATTTAAAAATTTTAAAAAGTGACTTAATTTTTATTTTTTTTTTTTTTTTTTTTTTTTTTTTTTTTTTTTTTTTTTTTTCTATCGGATAGGACGTCGAAAATAATAGAAATGCCCGAAAACCCGAACCAATAGCGCTGTGTTTCGCGAATTTAAATTGCGTTAATGTTGTTAGGTTAGGTTAGGGTAGCTTAGGTAGGTAGGTAGGTAGGTAGGTAGGTAGGTAGGTAGGTAGGTAGGTAGGTAGGGAGGTAGGTAGGTAGGTAGGT
>DWQT01003016.1:0-13120 GCA_018244895.1 Myscelus amystis hages | reverse complement strand
CAATTACAGATACTCGTGTTCACACAGCGACATTCGATGTATACAGTGAGTGTACGGTGTATAGTGTCGTAGTCTGAACCGGCCTTAAGTCTAACACAATACACAAATACTCTGGACGCTTTTGATTAAGTACCTACTGTTGGTGTATATCTAAAGGAATTTCAAAGGAATTGCAACTTATTCAAAAAGGACGCATTAAATCAGCATTGACATAAATTATACTTACGGAACATTTATTTCCGAGTACTTGGAAATGCTGAACATTTTAACATCGATGTAGACAAATGACACTCATTGACAAATTAATATGGCCGTATCTGTTGTTCGTATTAAAATTCTTTTAAGCATACGATTGCGGCGTGCCGTTATGCAAATTGGAAAGCATTCAATAGAGAAATGTTGGTTTAACAGTTTCCAATTGAATATTTTCCCCTCGGGAACATCGCATTTAACATCTCACCCGATATCATGGAATACGCTCGTAAATCATTGCCCACTGTCAGTCGCCTCCCTCGGTCTAGCCGCGGAGAAACTAGATACGCTATAATATTTCAGTTCCACTACATTACTCCCTAGTGATTTAAATGCGGCCGGATTCCACCCCGAGACGAAATTCAAAGAGCTCGTATTTCATTTCAATTAGGAGGATGACAAATGATTCGTCCGAAAGGGTGAACATTAAAGCGGATTTGAAAATATCTCGAAAATTTAATTTCAGTTCGTCGACACCCCGACACGTTTATATTCCGCCAGAGAATATTTTAGCAGTACCTGTACGTTCATACAAAATTGACGATACAAAAGACAGGATGTACCTACATAGATTTTTTGAACGCGACCATTTCGTTTCGAGTTACGATCGCCACGTCGAAGATTCGGCGTGTCACGCGACGCACGTCACGAGCCATTCGAGAATTTATTTCACAACCAAAACGAACACTACCAACAGAAACAAACATCCTCGGCGATAAATCACCGATCCGGTACGTGCCCGGTTAAGAGATGTACACATGACGGGGTCAAAGTACCGTGTTCTAGCATAGATTAGTATTTGAGAAAGAAAAGAGCACTGTATGGAAGTACATTCGAGTTTTGATAATCGTAACAATGACTCGAAATTAAGACGATAATTGGGAGTGGAAACAATAAGTGCTAGAGTTTCAATTAAACAATCTTCATATGGCATTTGACCAAGTGTTTCTATTTCGCAACGATAGACCTTTAGACTCATAAATGGCAACAATCACAACTATGGAAACCTTTAATAAGGGCAAATCGTAGCGTCATCTACGGAGCAACTTCACGTGTCTTCTCTATTGCAATATCTCAGTAACAAAATTCAATGGAATTTCACATTTCGCGAACGCAATAGTCATGCTTGTAGCGTTTAAATTTGAAAAAGACTTAATTCTGGAGAATCTGGTAAATTTTGTTAGAAAGTTCAAAAAATAATTTTATTCGAATTCGAATGTAATACCTAACGGTAAATCCATAAGAAACGCTTTAGCAAAGCCCGCTTGGCAAAGACATTGCACACAAAATCCCATTGCGTTGTGCCAAACGTTCAAAGACCTAAATCTTAGACTATGGCCTAAATCCTCTCTCACTATAAGAGGAGACCCGTTCCAGCAGTGGGCCACTAAAAGGGTAAAAAAAGAACAGTTCAAAGCGTTTACATTATAGCTTTAATTGTACTTGAGTATAATTGGAAACGGTACGTTTGTAGAAGACGAGATAGAACATTGTGTCTCTGAAAAGAGCTGGAAAATTTATAAGGCGCGCATTTACTAAAGGGTTTGGAAGCGTTTGGAAGATAACCATAGTCATCATCATCGCTATTATCAGCGATCGCGGCTGTGACCGCGTCCTACGCGGTAATTGTATATTCCGCACGGCGGCGGTACAGCGGCCCATTCACCAGTCCGCGCGCCACATTACAATCAATTATCGTGCCGGTGCGCGTCCTGGTTGCGTGTAAACAATCCGCACTACGCTAATTACCCGCCACAATGACGCTTGTTACACACACACACACACACACACACACACACATTAACACATACACATACAAATGTGCACGCACACTACTCCTCACTGGTGTTTCGACTCAAGTTCAAACTCTATCCTCACCGTATACCTGAGACTTTAAATCACCGATGATTTGTGTTAATTACAAGTAGTACGCAAAAAGATATCAATGTATTTATATAACGAACTCATCATCAAGCCTTATTGTGATCTAACATAAACATTTTAATGGGCACTTAATAATGGGATATTAACGAGATAGACAGGAAGAAAATATATGTGGTGCCCTTAATGAAATTCAGTACAGTTCAGTTCTCAAAGTGACGTATTAATCGAAGAATTATGCAAAACCGTACAAACATGCACCGGTAATCGATGAATCGATAAAATACGATACACAAAGCGACGATTTCCGATTAGATCGATTCACGAACGTAAAACCAAATTAATGAACTATGCGGGATCAATGAGAGTTAACTAATTTCACATTTAAATGTGTCCCGAGGCAGCGGCGGGTACGCCGTCGGCAACGATGGCGTAATCGATGGGCGTTCATGGCGTATGGAAAGCGGAATGAATGATGCGAGGAATTTTCGGTATTTCGGTGTTAATGTTGAGTGTCAGAGGTCGTCGCCGCCTCGTGTGTGGCCCTCGCGCTGGCCGCCGGCCGTACCTATAATTTGTCGAGATGCCCTCAAATATTTGACAACACACCGGTTGACATAACTACCGTGTTTCTATAAATAGAAAGAGATAACATACCGCGAGCACGTCTACGGACATTTTGATTGCCTCTCGCTGTTGTAACAATTGACGTGTGATATTTTTAGAATGCAACCGTATACAAAAGTGTTGAAATTTTGTTATATCTAATTTAATACTGTCTAATTGGTGTGTTTTGAAGTGGTTTACTAATAAACTATATATAAATAATATTTTGTATGTCACAGTGGGAGAAGTTAAAAGACTATTTCACTAGTTCTGTCACTTTGATTTGAGGCATTGATAAAACAAAAGGATAAAAAATTCTAGTGAACAAGCCAATTAGAATGTCCATTTGCATTTAAGAAAACAATTAATCCTAATCAGTATGTATGGACAAAACGACAAAACTAGAAACTGATACTGGGGATAACTCGAATAACTACTGCAGGCAAATGTAATGTAAGCAACGTTAGAATCTACATCTTCGAACCAATCACACAAGCAACTGAGAAATGAACCTCTTAGAGTCTAGCGACCGATAGCCTCATAGATATGTATTAATATAACTTGATCGATTAAAAATAACTCACACTATCGGAACGTTCAATGAGAGATAAGTGTATTTTTATTGTCGCTAGATATAGAGAGACGAGACGCGGCGGGGCGCGGGGCGGCGGGGGCGGGGCGGGGTCGCCGTCGGACGTAATCGTGCAATCAATGAAACAAACAATAAAGGAATAACTCACACCGCGCCGATAACCTAACCCAAATTGTGTTACGTTGTAACGGATACAGCGGTCGGCACAAGTCGCTCGCACGTTCACTACAATGAGATACGGCGAGGCGCTAGCAGAGCTGTCGAGGGTCGCCATGCGTTGAATGAATGACTGCTGTTGGAAGATTTGCTTGAGCTTTTTCGAACATTGAGCAGTCGGCAACAACTACAGCGGTTAAACGGAAGTAGCTCAACAGTTTTGGAAGATTCGAGACGAAATAAAATCTTGAAACATATAATATTGGTCAGCATTCATGTATCTTTACTTTGTTTAGGTGAAACGTGCTATTAACAATACATTTCTGAATACATATAGATAATATTTTATGCCTTGACACAGAACAACTTTTTGGCCTAATCATACAAATATGTGCCATAAATGGGAATTAAATCCAAAACTCCAGGTCAGTTCACTAATCACTGAACGAACGGGCCAATCAAGGATATATGATAAAGAGAACTAAGTATCTTGTATGAAGTTCAACTATCACTAAAATATTTCCAGAGGCCACAAGACATTGTCCAAACGTTCAGGTTGATAAGTTATTCCCGCTTGCAACTAACCAGGGAGCCTAAGCCAGCTCCGGGCCCTCTTCTAAAACAATGCCACCATTGAATTACAATTACACGCCACGCAGAAGGGCTACAAGTCGCCTTTCCATTTATGGAAACTCGATCAAAAGTCCTATTACCACTACTACTATTACATAAGCGTTATATCACAAACTTCTACACGTTCATATACATTGCTGTCTTTTAACAATTATTACCTTCCTACGATTTATACTTAACCGTCAATGTACATAATAAAATTTGCTATTACAATGTACATTGCTGGTTCTCTAGCGAACTGTTTTAAGGAGCCATCGAAAACCATCAATGGATAAAAGTGTTACGTTTGAATCGTTCCAATACGAACGATCATAATCAGAATGCAGATCTGCGCGATGGAACCCATTACTTACACTCCGACACGTGTGAGCATGCTAATTTAGTCTTTGTTTGGACGTGATACGAACGACAATCGCGTGCGCGTCCATCAAGCGTGCGTTGCGCACGAGGTCGGTCATGTACCGAGATCACTGGCGACAGTCTCCAATGAGTTGTGAAGGAAGGGTTAGCATAAAAAGTGCCTTCACTTCTGCCATTATAAGAGCATTACGATCAGGAAGCGTTTCATCTACAACGGCTTGTACCACAACATTTATTTTGTCGTCACTACACTGGCGTTAACGAAGATGTGGAGAGAGATTAATCGTTGAGAATCTCTCTCAAATGCGTAATAATTATTAAATCAGTCACTTTCGATGCAGATATTTCCAAAGGTATCGCCTAATAATATGCAGGCATAAAATAAGCTTTCGTGATTGTAGCAAGTAATATTTGATCTTGGAAACGGATTCGCCCACCACGTCAAATTTAGTTTCAAATTGAATCATGTAATCCTTGCATTTTGATGTTTCTTTTTGACACAATATACAAAGATGCAGTCGCATATTAAGATTACATAAATGTAAAGAAAAATCATCTCCACGATTCCCTTTACCGATCTGACTGCTTTCACTGCGTATGCAAGGGGCGTTGTCTTAATCATTCTTAATTAGCATCAGTACGCGTATGCAATCGGAATATTTATTATGTCACCGAGCGATCGACACATTCGGAAACGATCTCGTTAAATAGAAATAAATAAAACAGCGCATACCTTTTTAATCCTTACTGATATATCCAGTCTTATAAAGTTGGATGCTCTTGCAAGTTTTGATTTCAAAACTACGCCGTTAGACTATCGCTGATCGCAGAGTATGCAGTATGTACATACTACGAGGTGTGTAATAAAAATAATAAATGTAATGGAACTGCCGAAAAACCGTTTCGCATGCGTTTCTTGGGAACAAGATAACAAATAAGTCATATAAAAGGGTCGAGGATGGAAATGATTAAGAGAAGACATCCATAATCAATTGTATATTATGAAAAATAAGGTACTTTGCAAGGATGAAATTCCAAATTCGATTTTCGACATGAACATCATGTGGTTTATCAGAAATCTGTGAGAGCACAAAGACCCACAAAGACGAGCGAGTATCGAGCAATGTAGGGAAGGAGCACACGTGTACATACCTACATATTTTATATCTCGTCTCGTGTTTACAGTTGCGATCGCCAGTGGTGCTGCGCAGGCGCCGGCAAGACGCCGCGACGTTTGGATAATTCATAAGGCACGCGGGCCGCTGCTGGCCGGTACGCGATACCAACGTCTTCCGCACTCAACCAACCATATCAGTATCACAACACACCAAAACTGGTGGCCGTTACCATTCAAATATCGAACGGAGCTCGCAACGGTGACGTATTCCTGGTATCTGGAATTGGAGCCTCATATTCACGACACCGGCGCATAGAATCGAAGCGATTCCGCACGCTCCCCAGAATTGATTTATTGGCAACATTTATTTCGAAATAACTCTTCCGCCGCCACCCACGACACGAATTTTATTATACGCAATGGATTCAGATTTGTGTGTGTGTGTGCGTGGCGTTCGCGCTAATCTCGAAGACGGAGTTCATTAGATTCTATTTACGTAATCGTCGCCCACAAACAAAACATTCGTATGCCGCGACGGCCTCGTGTTTCCCTAAACCATCAGTTATCCCCGCCTCTAGCTGTTGGTGTGTGCCTTCGTAATCGCGGACGAATAATCCGATATGCAGATACGAAAAATACAGCGGCGGACGATTTTTCATCAGTTTTAAATGACGAAAATACAACTGATTCACTTATAATTTACACATGGGGGGAAGAACATTAGAAATATATTCGCATTTTTATCGAAGTCTAAAATTGTTATATCGATCAAGTTTAGAATCAATTTGAACGAATTTAATTCAATCTCGTAGACAAAACAATGCAAAGCTAACTACATTAAAGAACAATATAGCACAGCACTTCATTAGGAAAAATTGGACGTGCGAAGTACATTGGACGCCCCGTCGATAAAGAGCCGTATAGAATCGTATAAAGGGAAAGTAATTGAGAATCGGCGAGGAGTCGTCGAACAACGTTAAGTAGCATAATGGCGAAGCGAATTCAAGTAATTCTCCTTCACTAAGTAGCCGTACGACTGTTTATTACAACCGAAATCGACTTATATGACGACGATAAAAATATGAACGATCATTAAGGAAAATTAAATTCGTAAACTTACAAAGATATCACTGAATTAACTGCACCGCCCAGAACTGAAAAAGCATTTATTATTTGGTCGAACCTAAGAAAGAAAACTATAGAAAAACGAACAACAAGAATATAAGCTACTTTGAAATAGCAGTATACCTATATAAAGTACCAAATAAGCACAGGACGATGATAATCAGAGATTATATTTTAAAAGAGGAAAAATACCAGGCCCATAAACAAGAGACGATTTGAAATAGTTTCGAGAGAAAAAGGCAACGACGAATTTTATGGTCATGTCTCTTTCCATGCGGGAGGCGGTACGACATTCACGCAGAGGACGTAACGCGAAGTCGAGATTCACTTCATTTTAATGGTCCATATTCGTGATGAATAAAAAGTGAGGAGGTTGTTAAAGATCGCCACGTCCACGCCGGGCCCGCTGGCGCCAATGTCTGCATAGTTTTTTTTTTCTCTTGAGTGACAGCACGAAAATTACCATATTTCACCGCAACGTTCGCGGGTTCACCATGACGGGATGCGATCTGAGACGCGATAGGATGTGTACAAAAATTTAAGGCAATTTAAATTCGGAACGGATTAAACGGGTAAACGCGCGTGTGTGTGATACCTACTCGAAGTACGATATTCATCGTTTGCGAGAGACTATTGAAAAAAATCTTTAATTGCATACGCAACATTTGCATTCAACGCGATGCAGCTGAAACTATTGCAGGTATAGATTTCTTTTGTTCGCGGGTTCGCGCGCCTTAAATTCGGAGTAAAACAATTCCCCTTTCCCTATAGTTTGAAAATTTCCTGCTATCATTGGAATATCTAAATTCATCTACATTTTTACTTATTGCCATTAAGAAATTCTGAATTGCAACGTGCGAAGCCGCGGACGAAGCCTCAGAGCCTATTCGATACAAACAAACAAATGTTTCCTCTTTATAATACTAGTATAGATCACAAATGTGAGCTGACACAAAGTGCAGTGTGCGAAAGCGGCAAAAAAATTGAAAGAGAAAAACTTGACGAGCTTCTAAAGCCGTTCCCAGTAACGCTTCCAACGATGCATGCGCGCTCAATCCCATGGCGACGTCCGCGCAAGGAAAAATGCTCGCCCGCCTAATAAGGGCCTAGTACGTGCTCGGCCACTACCGTTTGCGATTATCTCACGGCCCACGGAACGGGGTCATGTGGGCACCAAAATTGCCGCTTCTGCACCTACCTAATGACCGCCGTTACAAATAAATAACTCGAAACCCGAATCATGGTATGCTTCGCGGCCGCGCACGAGATCGAAATGATAAGCCTCTTTTCCATCACCGCTGACGAAAATAGTAAGACGTTGATGTTTCTAGCATTAATCGATCTAACGCAGCACGTGAAATATTACGTCACGCTGAATGCAGATAAACATAAGTACAGCCCTGACCGTAATTATACTAAGTTGAGACTAATTACATCCTTCGCGAGGTCTGCGAACCTTTACTGGGAGCGTGGTATTACAAATTATGGGATTTAATTGACATAGACAAGGGTTTTTTTTCTCAAATAGCGATCTGGATAGCAGGCGCACATATGATTAATTATGACCGAGCGGCACACCAACTTTCGTATTCCTTCGCCGTATTAATTAATCATTTATAGGAGTCGATCAAACGAGTATGAATAATGAGCGTAACTCGTGCGACCATATGCGGCGATAGCTCGTTGAATGAAAATAACGAATTCTAGAAACTTCTCAGAAACGCACGACATGCGGTGACCGATAGCACCGCTAGGAAAAAGTTTATAGAATGTCATAATGAAGTACAGGAAATTACTGGGGAGAGACATTCATTGTTAGCAATAATTACGCGGAGCTGGGAGGGCTAGAGCGATGTTGAACTTAAAGGAACTTAATTTCAATGAAACCTGTTATAAAAGAGCACCAGTACCTCGACTTAGAGCTCTGTTTGAACCATTTATCAAACTTGTACACGTTATT
The DNA here is from genome assembly GCA_018244895.1 of Myscelus amystis hages. Classification (NCBI taxonomy): domain Eukaryota; kingdom Metazoa; phylum Arthropoda; class Insecta; order Lepidoptera; family Hesperiidae; genus Myscelus; species Myscelus amystis. The sequence continues at coordinate 4,438 of DWQT01003016.1, read as the reverse complement.
ATCGTTTAAGCTAACGCGCAGGCTGCCTGTAATTGCTTATTTAAATGATTTTAAAGAGCTTTTGTGTTTCAAATGTGTATATTAATTGCAGGAGCACAGCTTCGCCTGTGCAATCAATGTTGCATTAATTATATATCGAATCTAATAGTATCTAATCTTAAACTTTCCTATAAATATGTGTCCAGTAATTTAAAAAATCGAATCCGATAGGAGCAGTCATAGTGAATAAAACGGTTTGTAACTTAAACGTGTATTAAATGACATAAAAGACGATACTAGTTATAAGAATGTTCAAAAGGTAATCTTTTAAAATTGTTCCATTATTATAGAATGCATATTAGATATTTTAAAACATTGTATTTTGTTGAAATCTACTGTTTAACAGGGCAATAGAGGAAGGCATTTAGTAAAATTCCATTACCGAACCTCTCGAATAATGGGGCGCGGGTGAAAATTATGTTCTTATTAAACGCGAACGGCCCTTGGGAGCGCGTATCGAGATGGTACGAGGGCCATAAACGAAAAACGAACCGGTTCGCATTATCGATGGCAGCCGCGATAGGGGGCGCGGCGCCTGCCCGCCGACCACCGCCGTCAGAATAATTGGACACCGCAGGACTTCACACCATCCCGCGGCCGTCTTCCGACGCGTGCGCTCCTCTTCCCACACCTCCCGAAATTTAAACAGGCGGGAGCGAGACAAAAAACATTCCGCGGCCAGATTGAATCACGATAAATTGTTATAGCACTCGACGTACCCCAATCGAGAAGGCGATTCGACTTAATATACGACGGCGCAGGAATGGAATCTGAGGACGTTGGATTTAATCGGTGATGTTTATAACGAACCATTGGTTTCGGGAGATAGCGCGAGGGGACGACGTCTCGTGAATCTAGCTACGGCCGCGAACGGAGATCGATTAATTATTATCGATCACAATTTGACTCGCCGGGTCGATGAACGGCGCGACTCGAATGTCGCCCGATAAACTTTAATCGAGAGGGAAATATTTTGAAGCACCCATCGAGATACCGTGCAACTGTACCCAGTGCTCCAGCTAATTAAGATCGATCGGTCGTATGAAAAGAGTTTCGTCAATGTTATGATTGTGATTCGTATTTCATTGGGAGTTCGTCGACCGGACGAGACGTCGCGGAATCTCGCGGGCGATGGGTATTTCGGTCCGAACGGATGCTCATAGGCTTTCTCGGCGGTAAATCCACAAATGTATAAATAGCCCGACGTTTTCATACGGCCGACGGCATAAAGTTTATGCGGACTTTTACGACGGGAGCAGTCGATAAGGGCGTCCTTTACGAGTCAACCGATTACGCTCATTCAGCGAACCACACCGTCGTCCATGCGGCGATGGTCTTTGAAGAACACGGCTATCAACTTTATAATGAAGCTCGTAAGGTTCACATTGGCTCCGCAATTAGACAAATCAAAGTGGCAGAGATGCACTCGAAGATCTAGTAACGCGAAGTAACAATGTTACCGAATGATATTTTAGGGTCTACGTAGAATAATGCAAGAGAAAAGTCGAAGCTAACCTTAATGTTTACGTTGCGGGCTCAAATAAACATATATTTCAAAGAGGCCATTTATACCATTCAAAGAATTTCTCAACCGGCAGTTATGAAGCTTTGAAATCGAAATTCAAACACGGCAAGCAGCGCTACAAACAGAACTTGTTTAGTTTCATTACCAACGCGTGTAATAGAAATATAAATATTTGGATATTCAAATGTACATTTGGAACGCTACGAACATAACTGCGACGCAAACTTCTTAATTTAGTAAGTCCAATATTAAGTGATATTTAAGATTATTTTTTAAATCATGTATTAAATTTTCTTCGAACCTCAAGTACATTTGGCGAGGTTCTATGTTGAATTATAAACAAAAATCCGGGTAATTCTCGATTGTCTAGTGACTTTTTACAAGGTAATTATCATCTATCAACATAGGTAGGCGCCGCGCCGGTACGATTCAGATGCACCCAAAGGTCGTAAAATTATCATCAGGTAACATACAATTATGAAATTATGATTGTACAATTTTGGTAATTTAATAGGTAATATAAATCCCTAGACATACATAGATGCATTGTAATTCGAAGACAATTATAAGAAAATAGTAGTCGTGTTTAAAGGCATTACGATCATCTCATAATGTGGGCAAATAATTTGTTTAAAAGAAATTAATTTTATTTAAGATTCATTAATATTTTATTATAACTTGATTTAGAAATAAGGAGTGTAAAATAATTTAGAACGTTTAACTACCTCTCAATCAAACCATAGAAGACCGTTCCATTCCCGCGGTGCGGTCACTCTGCCACATCTTATCACCATATCCGCAAGAATGTTAATCACACATTCCTCGCTCCCAGCTTGACCACGCCTTATCTAAATGGTTGTCTTTAACCAATTTTGGGCATCTTTATTGAGAGATGATTGTGTTTATTATATTGGTTTATTTGTTTCGTTAATTTCATCAATGCGAACATTCTAACAGCCTGCGCGATGCAGGTGACATTAAAATGAAAAATTGCGTCCGATTATGCGGAGAATCAAACATTTCGACTGGCCTCGTTGTCGAGCGGCTAGAGACGCTGACTGCCAAACCGGAGGTCGCGGGTTCTATTCCCACCCGGGACAGACGTTTGTGTAATGAGCACATTTGTTTGTTCTGTGTCTGGGTGTAATAAATTTACCTATACCAGTATTACATCATACATACATACATAATCATCACGCCAGGTCCCCAACGGGGTAGGCAGAAAGCACCGAGTGCTAAATGTATTATATTATGTACACAAAAACAACATTTGCATACATTGCCCTACCCACGAATACGCTAAAGGATGCAAGAGAAACATTAACCAATATATTGGTATTAAGCGATTCCGGTTGACGAGGTGTAACCCTATCCTTATCTTAAGTGATGTCATTGTCCAACTGCGGCGTCATTATGCTCTTATTATAACGAACGCTTAGTCTTATAACAAAAAAATAAAACTTAATGAAAAGGTGCCACGCCGATATGGGCGTGGGAGTCTTAAGGGTTGCCAAAGTTTGGTTGTAAAAATTTAATAAAAATAAAAGAACTGTAAAATGCTATTACAACTTGTAAATAACGTGTACTATAAAATTTACGATTGCAGAAGCGCTAGATTTAGAGCTTCCTTGGAACTGCTTAAAATTTGATAACGATCAATCAAATAGATTTTCAATTACACTTGCATTGTTTTATTACTAATTGCTTGTTGTTGAAACTAGGATGTGCAACTTATATACATAGATGAAAAAAAACGTTAGTATTAAAGTACAATATTTAAGTAATTTTAGTAAGATAAGCAGTACCTAAGTACAAAATTTAATGTTTGTTTCTGTAAATTGTCCAGTGTACTAAATTGTTAAAAAAAAAAGATGTCTGTACGGAATTGGTGGGAGCGGGAGGCAGCCCTAGGCGGCGGTAACGTTGGACACTGTAGGTGCGCTGGCGAGCCGGGGCAGCCGACTAATTAAAAGGATTTTGTAAGCTGTCAACTGGAGATAAGGCCCGTTTGATGTCGCCGCCGCGCCGCGGCCCGCTCGAAACCAACACGGAAGGATCGTTTAAGTGCAACCCAAAAATACAACATCTTCAGGAATCTCGATTTCATTAGAAAGTTTTTTTCTTTTTGAATATTCAAACGTCTATACTGATACATAAAAATCGAATTGTCTGTACGTAATGTAAAATTACGTATAAGTAACACGGCACTGATTGTGTCGGTTCGTCGAGCCTAACCTACGAAACGGTTGGACCGATTTTGAAGATACTTTCACTGACAGATAGCTAATAGGTACTGTAAGGAGTGAGCTAGGTTATTAAAACAAAAATTGAATCTACTGAAAACAGTATTCTACTCGGGTAGACGGGTAAACGACATGCGAGATTCGTTTATGGACAAACATGACACACGAATCAATTAACCTCGATTTGTCTAACTGTTCTCGTATTAGAAACGAATTTTGGTACAATTAAGTCAATAAAATTCTAATCACACGAAACGTACGATTATGAAATCAAATCAAACCACTTATTTATGTAAATTTAATTGAATAGAACCTTTTGCGCAAACGCAAGCCGTCATTAACACCGCCAACATTATAAACATTACGATAAACAAATTGAAATTACTTCGTTTCACAGTACATACTAGTATTTCTAAGTTACGACTTCAACTTCATTAATTTAACACCCATGATAACAATGTGACATATTTCTCACTAATCAGTATCGTATTCATATGAAATTCGGGTTTCAAATGCTTCATTAGAAAAACCGTAGGGCGCGCCAGAGAGAGAGAGAGAGAGAGAGAGAGAGAGAGAGAGAGAGAGAGAGAGAGAGAGAGAGCGCGATGTATAGCGCGAAAAAAAAGAAAAT
>DWQT01003015.1:0-13122 GCA_018244895.1 Myscelus amystis hages | reverse complement strand
GTCTACCAATCGATCTACCAATCGGTCTACCAATCGATCTACCAATCGGTCTACCAATCGGTCTACCAATCGATCTAACAATCGGACTACCAATCGGTCTACCAATCGGTCTACCAATCGGTCTACCAATCGGTCTACCAATTGGTCTATCAATCGGTCTACCAATCGATCTACCAATCGGTCTACAAATCGACCAATCAGTCTACCAATGGATCTACCAATGAGTCCGCCAAACGACCAATCAATCTGCCAATCGGTCTACCAATCTACCTACCAATCGACCTACCAATCGATGTACCAATCGGTCTACCTGTAAGTATTCGTAAGTATGTGAGTATTTGAAAATGGCCTCATTTGCCTACCTACCTAACGTCTTTTAATTGCGAATGTAGATATCCATGTAATTATTACATAAATACAGAATATTTACTCCACAATCTTTCAGAAGTCTAGAAACAACGTTATTATTTTATTTTACCAAGATGGTCCACGCGAGCGAAGCTGCAAGCGAAAAGCTAGTTAAAATAAAGCCTACATGTATGTCTAAGTATTAATTACGTTTTGATATTAATCCCTATATCAACTGCTCAACCAATATACGAGTATGTAGTTTAATTTATATCTGAAATAGCTCGAATTCTGCTGAAGAATGGTGATTACTTTGAATTAGGGTCGTATTTTATCACACCTTTTAAAAGAGGTCCAACTGCGCTTATTTAGTAGAGCTAGCAAAAATTAATTGGCCATATGTTTTCGTTACGTTCTTATTAAAACGGTCTTTTACAAAAGCCGTGACCCCATATGGTGCTAGGTTTTTTGCAAAAACAATTCAAAAATGTTAGGCCGACAAAACAATCAAACAACAAACAGAAAAAAAGGATGTAATATAACAACAACCTGTTATAAATTTAAATAATGTGTCAAGTCATCTCCTCGCCTGAGTTCCTGTACAACTTTTATTCTTTATTATTGCATACAAGTGTAGAGGGAAGGTGAAAAAGAACAATTTTGTAGCGTAAACATGATATTTCATTAAAAATTATAATTATGTCGCAAGTCACATCACGTCAGTTATCGAGAGCTTTTTTTTATGAAATCCGTTATCTTTTTTATCAAATACTTAATTATTGATCAATTAGTAGTCAAGAGGTAATCCTGAACCAGTAAGCCAGAAGACAAAGCTCCTACCATACCTAGTAGTGGGGAAGTGGTGAGGTCAATAGATCATACCAGAATCTTGCGCAATATTATTTGTTAATTTATGATAGGTAGATAGTAAGCAGACCATCCAGAATATCCAGATAACCCAGAATTATCCTAAGAAAATCATTTAAATCATGCTTCTCATGCTATTTCTTCTATTTCCATTAGGCTTTAAACAGTTGTTAATGTACACGAATGTACACGCTCATGTTGGAATTATCACTCCACACTAATGAACGCATTGAAGAAGTAACCGTACACTATTTGATCACGTTGCGACAATTAATTGCTTCGGCACTACCTGGGAAATTGGCCCGCCTCCGCAATTAGTTCCCAGCTTACTAATGCCTGCGTAACTTATTGTCGACGATAGCAGCCGTCTCATGTCGCTCATTAATGGATAGTTTCCATTACTAATCGACTTCAAACAACATTTCACTTTGTAATTTAAGGAGTAATTATCGCATTTGGCCAAAGATTAGCTTTAGCTTGTATTCGCAATTGCAGTTCTAGTAATTTAAGTATTCCTTTTTGGGTTACTACGATCTGTTCGTTTTCTTGCACGAATATAATTATGAATTATCCGTTTGACATAAATTCATCCCTGATCGGATAATTAAGACTCTAGCACTCGAGATTGTCTTAAATTAATTAGATTTTACGGATACTAAACCTTATTCTGTAATAAGGGTGGAAAGTTTAGCGTAGTGATATAAGTAACAAATAGCTGAGTGATGCGGCGCGGCGCACCTGTGCCCGCATCGTCGCTTCCTTCTAAATAGGAAACACAGCGTGATGTCCAGCCCCGTTTTTTTAATGTCATTCTGTAATGAACTATACTGAGACAATAATCAACAGAAGGTTAAACGAATTCCAATAATATAAGGGTTAGAATGTTTTATGTAGATAACAATCACAACGTTCTAAAATACGATGAAGTGCATCAAATGTTATCTTTATCAAGCGATTTGTACAAGGAGGGAAGCAAGTTTACTTGATACTTGATGATTTTAAAAGGGAAACATCTCCTGGTCATTCGAATTCGTCTGCGCAACAAGAGTGTCTTTACATGTAAGAGTCACTGCATTTTTTATTTCTACTCCTACCAATGTTTCAGAATGAGACATACTAAGATACAATTATGATGTTACTAGCCTTTGCCCGCGGCTTCGCGCGCTTTTAATACGGAGTAAAACAATTCCCCTTTCCCTATACCGTGAAGTTTCCTGCTATTCTTGGTATATCTAAATTCATATACGACATTTTTACTAAATACGCTTTAAATACACGGTTACATTTTGATTTACAATGACTGAAACCCACAGTTGTGTTTTAACATGTCATTATACAAAAATTAAAAAAAACAGTCATTATAAAAACCTTCAATAAAATTATAAAATAATAAAAATAATCCCCCTTTCGTATTCCATACAATATGCACGCACGATATCGCCAGCTCATGTAGCTTGTAGTTGAAAGCTTTTACTTACAATTAAATAGGTGCTGTAAGGGAGATAGATTACAGTTTTTTAAAAATTAATTGAGAGCAGTGCTTTTCAAAGTAATCATTTAAATTTGTTTAGTGATCTTCGCTGAGTGCAGCTAAGCTCTGATGCGGAGTTGAGGGGTAGCACTTAAGCAAGGTTCACAGAGGTGTGGAAATATTAAAAAATATGTCTTTTGATGGTGTAGTGAATAATATTAAGAGAAGAGCTTATAGTGTAATCTTCTACAAAGTGCTAAACAGTAGAGACCGTTACTGCTAATTGCACTTTGGGTCTTTGGTTAATTCATCATGATTTACGGTTACAACAGTAACTTAATATCCCCCGAATCTAATACCCGCTGAGATTTACATAATACGGCAATTTAACTAAAACACATCTACCTAATCAGAAACAATTCATTACTTGATAAAAAAAAAATAAACTTTTAGTACGAAATACAAAACAAATTTTCTTTAAATTAGCATATTAAAAAAAACTGACTTGGTTGTGTTACCGCAAATATATAAAGTAGCGTAACTTATTATAGTTTCCTCTAAATGCAGCCGTAGAATGATATGGACATAGCAGCCATAAAGGGAAGTCGGCAGAGCACCGTCGGATGTTATCGTACTTATCTGCCATATTGATTGCGGCCGTGTCGAAAGCCTCGCCGGCCAAAAGCGACACGAGGGCAGATTGAAACCCGAACGTGTCTGATGATTGATTACTGCGTAATGGACACTGACACTCGGCAGCGATTTTCTTAAAATATCAATGCGACGACTTAGTGGTATTTATACCAGTTTATCAATGCACAAATTTTACCATTTTACGTTTCTATATTAGAATGCGGTTTTTAAAACCATGATATTTTTATATTTCACGTTTATTTTTACATTTCACCGAACTACAAATTCCAACAAAATTTATCATTTATATATTTACCTATTATCGATTATATAGTAACGTATGTTAAAAAATGTACATGTAGGTCTGAATTTGTGTTATGGATCATTACATAAAACTCTTTATATTAATTAGTGTCAAGAATTTCGGATACGTACCATAATATTACCAATTACCAAAATTTCACGCTGTTATCGATCGGTATCGATGATATAATGAGTTTTAAAAGCTTTTCGGTTCCAAGGAATTCAAAATCTCTGCAAACGGGCGTGATCTTAATCTACAGATTGAGGATGCACTGTACTTTTCCGTTTTAAATGATTTATGTTCGTAAGGAAATCCATCACGGTAACAAAATACATTAAACTACTTGTTTATCGAGGGACATCTTAAATTCATTCATTGAGTGTTCAAGTTTTCTGTGCAAAATGGCAGTATCATTTAAAAAAGTTTGCGAACTTTGATGAGGTCAATGTGTCGTCGTGGTTCGACGTGTCATTAAGAATAATAAGGGCGATAAAGCTGTAAATAGTGCGTGCGTGAGGTCGAGGCCCTCGGGGAGGCGCCGCGGCCCGGGAGCCGCGCGGCCAGCGCCGGGTGATGGATCATGGCTGCCATCAAATCGCCGAAACGCTCCATGCAAATGCACTTGTCAAGACACTTCACGACTTACCCGAGCGTTTATATTTGTAACCTTTATCCAAGTTAATGAAAGTATTTTTAACTTTTAAGATTTTATTAAGGCATGTTATATATTGTCTCACTAGTGCTATAAATTATGCTTTTCGATTACAATGTTTGATTTTATTTTTTTATTACTTTGTTAACTACATTATATTATTGTGTCCTTGGTCGTCTGCACGTTGCGTTCATATGCGCCCCCATTAATCTTGCCAGTTTTAAGTACAGTGCGATAATTCTTAAAGCATCAGTTTTCTCAACTATCGTACAACGTTCTGTTACTTGTTTATTAATAAACAGATATGTTATGTATTTCTTTTTGTAATTCCATGTAAAAAAATATTATTCTGAAAGAAACCCACAATTATTCTCCATATTATCAATGAATGTATGAACTTGCATTGTGTAAAATAGATGCAATAAAGTTTACCTAATTATAAAACTACAGTTGTTTTTCACACAGTTCTTTGCGGCCTCTTTATATATTTGTTTTGATTTTGTATTTACACATACCATCCGATTATGTAGATCCTTTGTATAGGGGTGAAACCTATTCTAGGCACATTGTAACACAAGTACTGATATAATCTCTTTGATTGATCTAACCGCAACAAGGAACTCGCACGATACAGCCTTATGTCAGGTGTTTGTATCAGTGCGGGTGAGTAAACGGAGCAATTTTACTACTGTGGTTTATATCCTTGAATACACCATTCCTTGTTGTTCGGTTCGCGATGTACTCGTTACATCGGCCGTCGCCCGGCTTGCCGACGATAGACGTTTAATTGCGCTGCTGTAACGAGCCAACTAGTTACTAGAAACATACGCGGCAGTGGCGATGTAACGGCGCGTGACGTCCACCTGTCGCGTGCGAGGCGCGTGCAGCGCCAACCGCCGCGCACGCTCAACCGTGGCCAGCCACTTGCCGCCCGGAGCCGCCGACCGTGGCTGCGGGCACACACCTGACGCCCGCGCGTGCCGTACGCGTCGCTCGCGTTGCCATCGCGACCTCCACCTCACCTATATCCTTGCAAACTTGCCAATAACACTCTTTAGCTTAAAATAACACCAGAATACCGCTTGGACTTACAATCAAGTTAGGTCCTGCTGCCTACGAAATGCCTCACGCGTGCCCTTATTTACTGAATATACTGCAAGCAATACCGCTGTTTGTACGAAAACATTTCAATTGTACGTTTCATCTAAGTACATGAAAGTAACTACTAATACTACTACGAACTGATAAAAGTCTTAATTCGAAAAATACCAATAGTTTGACAGTACTACTTACAAAATTTGCAACTTAACATTTTCCAACGAATGCCTTGAAGAAGACTTCATTTTGGAATGTACTTGAAAAGCGAAACATGTAGTTTATGAACATTACGATATTAAATTCATGCAGTTAACAGCAATAAATCGGCGTGCGTGTGCAAATGTCGCCGAGCTATTTGTGTTTGAAAATGTCATTGTGTTTCAAGACAGTACAAGGGCTTAATGATAGGAAGATATCTGTAGGCAGATCGGTAACAAACATCAACTTCATTTATAAAAATCTTTCGTCGCATCCCTATGCTGATTTACGGAATTAAATGTTACTTATGATAAGCAAGTAAATAATCATGTTATGTTGGGGTTGTATTTCTATGGTTCCTATATTAATTGACGACTTATAGCAATCATGAAATACACAATATATGGTTTTTAATATATTTAAGCCAGGTGAGACACAAATGCAAAAATATTGAGGATAATATCAGCCCGTTGGGTGGCCACGGCGAAGAAACAACTAGATCGCCTACGCGGCGTGCAGGCAAAGGTTATCAGAGACCACGAGAGATTACGTAAGACACATTATAGGATATAACATTTGCGTTTGTATAGGTACTCTCTCGCTAGTGGTAATGGGTTACCCATAAAAAACATTTGCTCGTGTCCGGCGCGTGCCCTGAGCACACGGGCGCGTGCGCACGCCCGCTCTACAACGCTCTTCGCTACGCTCTACCGCCTCACACCCTCTACCCCTATCACTATAACATTACTTTCGTTCCATTATTGTACAAACCTAACCGTCATATGGACGGCAGTTGGATCCTGGGCGAGATAAGACAATAGAATTCAAATCCATAATGTAGCCAGTAATTAAAGCTAGAGATGGCATAATAAGTCATAAAGCATCATGTTTTCACTTTTATGACTATAATTTAACAAAGGTCACAACACTCCAGGGCTCCATTCGGAATGAGAAAGGCATTTTTATATTATTAAACTGCTTATGTTGCCCATTGACATGTTCGGGGTAATACTGTATCCAGTGCAGCTGACAACGACTTGTATAAGACGGGTGCATTGAGATTTCAAAAATCGCCTATTCAATAAATATCTTCGGTTAAAAACTTAAAAGTTTCAAATAGTTGAATATTCTACTGTTAGAGCGATTCAAAGAACTTCAAAAAAAGTAGGTGCTTTATTTATTTAAATAAGTATCTCCCGTTGATATATGAGTGCGTAGGTATGTACACTGCATAGTTTATATGAGTTTCCGAGAGTGGCAGCAATGATAGCATATAAAACACGTTGGCTCGCGGAAGGTTGCGGCGCAGCGCGGCGCGCCGGCGCAGGTTACGCGGGGGCGGCGCGCGGCCGCGGTTGCCGTATTTTATTTATAATTACGGACGACGACCCGAGACCCGGACCTGTCGCGATTTCACCTGCTATTATTGCCATTTTATTCGTTGTTATTGCGTTTATTACGTTGCTTGTTACAGATTTTACTGTCTGTAGGTTTAAAAAATGGCTCTTAATGATGAGAGTAACCTGTTGGTGCTGATTTCTCTCTATAAAGCAATAAAGTCATCCTTAGTTAATGGTGGCAATTTAATTGATATTATTAAGTTTTTAATGTTCTGCCTGATCCACGACGTGAAAAGAAAGTAATATATTTTTTTTACTTTCTTGTAAAAAACGCTTGTACCTAAATACTTCGAGCAAACCTATTGACATATTGGATTTGAATGTACAGGTGATCCTTGAGATCGTTATTGCAAATAGACTTTCAGACGTAGCTACCGGCAAGTACTCGTAGTCGACATGTTAGACATCAGACAGCCCAACTGGCACATAAGTGTTAACGTGTATAGATCACTTGAATGCGCGAAGTCGTCCATTATAAGATGATAACCTTTCGCGGTGGGCAATCGGTGAGTCGGTCGGAGGTGAGGGTCGGGGCACGCGCTCGCCACCTACGCCCGGTACCGTTACACACCGGTTAATTTTTGTATCGAGCCGGGATTATTGTATTAACGCCCGCGCCCTCTCGCTCCGTTCGGTAACAATGAGCGCACTAAAATCATATTACAAGCCTCGTGATGTTTCACTTCTCCCGAAGCCTATTCAAAATAATATAATTTAAGCAGAGATTTGCGAAGCTTAGTTTGAACGAAAAATGTTATTTATTTTGAAAGGGTCATAAAGCTTGCCGTAATATACCATATTATATGTAACATGCACATACAAAATAATCAGAAAATCTATTCTATTTTTTATAGTCAACAAATATTTATACTTAATACCTATCAAATATGCATGAATTAAATAATTTGAGGTATTTTTCTTTAAAACTTTTTAGTGTAATATTATTTTTATGACATCGTTGATAACCCTCAATGACTTTATGTTACTTTAATACGAACGCGAGTAACTCATGTTTATTCAATGCATGTTCTTTGTTATGCCGACTTTTCTATTTTAATGATCTCGAAACAAAGCTATTATAATGTAGGAGCAACTAATGTAAACAATAGAAACCCAATGTTACTGACCACAGTAACCAAGTTTGTACCAACAAACACAAAACTATTTATTATTGTTAACACTGTTTATTTGCTTAAACAAAATTTTAATATATCTATTAAAATTGTTTACTTGTCTATGTAGATAGGACGAAGCTCGTTGAAGTCTTTTGCAGGGAAATGCTACAAGTGTGCTAATTAGTTGCCCTGTATTTGTTTTAGGATTAACTAATCAATTTTTGGCAGTTCAATGAGCCTATGATATCTGTATTTATATCAGCAAACAAAAGATAATAATAAAAAAATATATATTTATCGTTTCTTGTTGATACAATGACATAATTATATCAATAGAGTATTATAATAAAAGGTGAGGCCTTCTACTACGGTAGTTTATTTAAAAAATTATAATATAATAGCAAAAGTATTCAAAGAGATAACGATAATTGTAAAATGAAGTGATATTTATTGAACCGTAGTACAACGCTTACGGGCATAAAGCATCAGAATCCATTTACAGGAATCTACAAAGCATCGCTACTAGTGAATAATCTTTTCACAGGCGTTGAAGCGCGACGTGCGACGCCCACGCGCGCGAGCACACCATACCTTACGGACTTGTCTGTACTTATTGGCACAGGATCATGCGATTTATCGGCTCCAGGCGTACCGTTGCCAAATATTATTGCAAATTTACCAACCTTAGCCAAATTTTCATTAAAACAAATGAGACTGGATTAAAAATAGCAATGATACTTTTTTAAATATTTTCTGTTCTGACCGAAAAGACCGTATTGTGCCGTAACGACAAACACCGTCCCGCTGCAAGTGACGGCTTGCGATCATAAATTTATTCACAAACAGCCAATGATATTAAACGTGTCATAAGACATGAAAAGGAAAATCACGATGTCACAGATGTAGCGGTGCAATAGGCGCACGTGACGCTCGATATGGCTATGGTTGTAACTCTTGTACTTAAGAATTCGTAATATATAACTAACAAGAAATAAAATGTCTATCGCCCCCAAGTAGTAAACATCTTCGGTGCGAATTAGATGTTAAATAAGAAAACATTCGAACACTTTATTTGCAGGTGACACTAAAGTAAAATTGTGAATTCTCTTATGACTAATATTGGGTATTATAATAAAATTGTAGTGCAAATGATAATCTAAACGATACATACCTTATACGCCCTACCTACCTACGATACTACAATGTTATTAAAATTGTTTGTCAGATAATAGTATTTCGTAGTATAACTTTCTCCCCTTTTTATTACATTTTTGAATATATATAATACAAACCATGCTGTGACCGTATCCTACTAATTTCATCACTCTAATAATAGTACATGAAATATTTCTCATCTATGGCAAGTTTTATGTGCCAGTGAAGGTCAAACGGTAATCTACTTAATAATAAAGTACATTTTTCGTTAAAGATTAGTTCCATTTGCTAAAATTCTTAACTTTGTTTAACTTTAAAAAATTTATTGTATGCTCATATACAGATTAAACTGAAATTTAACGAAAATAATTATTATATTAAATAATTATTAAACTAAAATTCGAATATAACCACGATAATTCTTAGCAGTATTAAAGAAACCTAAAAATAAAATAAGCAAATTAAATATATGTATGTATTTCAATGTTGTTATGAAGAAGTTTTGAAGTAAGGAAAGTAGATATAATAATATTTTCAAAATTATTTTCTCCATAGTTCAACGTCCATTGTACATTTACACTGACCTGTGCACGCAGAGCTATAGCATCAAAAGACACTAAATCTATGGAGATTATAAATCGTAACATTGTCATATCAAGAGTGGGTTAGGTAATTTATTGAAAGGTGCGCATTGAAATCACGTTTATTTGTGCGCACGCGCCGACGCGACGTGCGACGTTACAAATCATGCTTATCGGTCGGGTTCGACTTGGTCCATTGCCGCCGCCAGCCCTAAATCCAGACGGATCTCGATACTCACCTACTCTTTGCATCTTCGGTACATGTGGTGTCTTAATACAGAAAACATCTAGTACGTATGATCCACACAAAATCACCAAAATTAATTACCGCTTTACTAGAACATACTTTTACCAGAATACGAGTACGTCGTAGAGTCAATTAATTTGTGAAGTAACAGGAGACAGAATGACAGAAGAACTTTTAAAATTAGTAACCGTTTCTTCATTAATTACTTTTTATCAGCAGTGAACTAAAATTGCTCGTTGAACTTATTCACGTAAGACAATCATTAAATATAACAAAGCTTCGTATGAACGAGGTCGAATTAATGTCGAAACCCGTTTGCGTTATCTGTAAAGCGATCGGTTATAAGTAATAGAAAAGTTCAAAGTTCTATTAGACTATTAAGTGTGAACTCTAATTGGTATCGCGTATCGGCGGTCAATCTCGGATTAGATAATCACGATGCAAATAGGAACAGAATTAATTAATGAGAATGCATTGGATTGTGCCCTGAACAGAGACGTAGAGCACGCGCCGCGGCCGCGGTGGCCGCCGCTGACCAATCGCTGCGAGTCGCATGCGCACTCTCTAAACTCTAAAACAACTTCACTAGCTATTTCTAATTGGCACTCGTGTAGGGTGATGTGGATATTCTCTGTCTTTTAGCGCCAACTCGCAATCTTCGGTGTAGATAAATCTTGCTACTACCTTATCTTTCATCTTGTAATTTTAACAGGCTTTAATTACAGCAGGGAGTAGTACCTTAATAAACAATTCAATCAATTGTACAAGGAGTTAGAAAAGATATTAATATTTCTTAAATTTCGTATCGTATTTTAAGTGAATTATTACATCAATTTAAGATAGCTTGTTTCTTGTAATGTCCACAGCAAAACTATTGTGTAGCTACTATCACGCTTTTATTAGTTTTACGTGTATGTAACTAGATATTTAATCATTTTAATAAATCTAGTCAGATTTTAACCTTATTCTAATTATGACTTTTAACTGTTTCCAGCAATGACATAAAATGTTTGCTGCATTGTTTGTGATCCGGACGATAAATCAATAACTTGGTAACATCGAGCTAGTCTGATCTCGGTAGTTTTGACAACTCCAGTCTGTTATATGGTGAAGAGAGTCTGGTTAAGGCGTCGAAAGATCACTGAACTATAATTTCTACGTAATAGTTTTGTATTTTCAAGAGCGTATACTGAAGTTTATTGGAATCGCTAACAGAGGGCGTTGTTCAAATCTCGACGGGTACATTTAGATTACACAATATAACTACGCGTTGATTATATCTTAATTCCAAACATTTCGATTTAAAACGTTATTCAATATCAATATCTTAACTTTTGAGAATCGTGCACTTGCGTGACAGGGTTATAGGTTAATACGGCTCTGATCGTTATCTTATTTGACAACTTTCTTATTAGCGAGAACTCGAAACATTGGTGTACGTTATTTCAATTGCAGACTGCATTATATTTATAACACTGTTGTAAAATAACAACGGGCCAGTTATTGCTATATTGCCATGTAAGTAGTATAGTTATGAATGAACTACATTGTAAATCTTGATGTTTAAATTATAATTGTAAGTTTTTATGGATTGCTATGAGTTTGTAATTTTAATCAGGTACTTAAAAGAATTTGCTTGTAGCAGCCTACATGATAAAAAAGTATCTGGGTGAAAACTTCAGAAAAGTATAATTCGACATTTAATTTAATCGACCCAGGGGGAGCCCTTAATCATCTTTGGACACTCCGACAATGATAATAATCAGAAGATTGTATTAAAATACGCTTTTCGTTTATTGTGTGCCACACATTGTGTAATTCATTGTGTGTATCCTGCAAGTAAGGGTACAAGCGGACTGGCAAAAGCGTGTTGCGGGCATAGTAAACCTAACACTGGTAATTTTTCAAATAGCTTTTGTGGCAAAGCGTCTAGCTTTAAGATTTTACTATTCCAAAATTATTTGTCCATCTTATTGGGTACTTATACCAATGTACTTATACCAATTATTACAATTATTACAGAAACCAAATTTCACTTATTTATTTGTTTATATTTAAACAAATTCTAGTAAAACAAACCTCCTACCTATTCATTTTTCGCACAATGTTTATAGTATCGTACTTTTAGTAGGTATAGCTTTAAGCAAATCAATAAATTTCAGCTTACTATTTTATTCATACCATATTGTTTTAATCATTGATAAATAGGAGAATGTTTCTAAGAAATATGAAATGATCTGGTTCATTAAATGTTACTCAGAGAAAGTTGGTCTTAAGATATTGTCTAAGTGGGTGGATCAATGTATGTTGTGACAATGACGGGAATCAAACCGACCGCGCTGGCACTGTTTGCACTTCATAAAAAGTTATTGTTATGGGTTTTCGAACGTTTATTCAATTACTACATGCTCTATTTCCTAGCCTGCTCGGATGCTCCAAAGTTCTCGCGTAGCCTTTATCTGTCACAAAAGTGGCTTCGTATACGTCTTATAATTTTTATATAAGTAGGTATACCTGGATTGAATTAAATATGTAGTTTCAAAACGCGTACACCTTGCTTGAGACTCAACCCTCGGGTTATGGGACTTGAGGAACAAAAACTAGATTTTTCAATTACACAAGGAATTTGATTATGTGGGTAAGTATTTCTGCATAAGTGACATTTGGGTAAATTTTACAGCAGTTAAGATATTATAAAGTAGAATGTATGTGCTGCATAAACGATTTGGTTTACTTTTTATTTCCTTTAGTGAGTCAGTCGCTATGTGGTTCATATTTTTAAGGCTGGAAGTTTAATAATTAAGACAAAGTAATAATTTTAGGCAACATTTTATTATCTGCGCATGGAGGTAACAGAAAGGAACGCAAATCATCGTTATTTTAATTTTACAGCCTCTGGTTTCGGTATAATTTGTATAAACCTTTTTATGAAATAGCGTCTAATGACATCATACATTAGTGTTAAAATTTTCAAAGAATATATTAATTATTTATATTTAAGGCACTTTGTACATGGCTTAGGATATGAATATAGGTAAATATAAGTGTATAAC
>DWQT01003014.1:0-13124 GCA_018244895.1 Myscelus amystis hages | reverse complement strand
TGTTCTGGTTTGAAGGGTGTGGTAAGGGAGACATACTTTTTCGAGGCATTCCAGCTCAGTCCTCAGGGGTAGCGGCGTATCTGTGGTCGACCTGAGAATCTTATCGGGGGTCGATAACAAATGTTCATGGGCGGCAGTAGCCACTTGCCATCAGGTGGACTGCATGCTCGTCTGCTACTTCCATATTGTAAAAAAAAATTGATTTGTTTGTATCGATCTGTCCTTCGTTTTTATGCTTCATAAAGCACATTGAATAGTGGATCCTGATTATTCTTCATACATTTGCGGTACATAAATTGCTTATAACACTTTCAGATAAATGTTCGGTCACGCTCAGACATATTGCTTAGACTACTCATAAAACAAATCGATGTTAAAATTTCATGTGCAGACCATACCTCAAAATAACAACACATAACAATGATAGGACAGTCGGTGGCATGTTGGTAGGCCAATGTGTGGGAGTAATTTGCTAATTCGGTCGTTTGCTCGTTAAATTTGAGCGTTATTGAGCTCGTAATTGTGTGTTAGTATCAGATTTCGATTAAGTAGCGTGTAATCTCATTTTAAAATAGTGAGGATTATATTAAAAGCTTACAATAGTTACATTGCTGGCTATTTAGGCCGCATTGTTGGGCATGATGGTTTCTGCAACTCAAAGCGGCTTTAGCATACTCCAACAATATTCGTAGATTATTCTTAAGATCACAACAGTTCATATATTTAACCAAAAACCTAACTACCTTATTCCAACTAAATAGAATAGTAGAATAGTGGATAAATATCCACGAAGCGTTGAAAGGTTAAGCATTTTGTGGTCGTATTTTTACGTACAATTTACGTTCAAGAACTGCTCCCGTTATATAAATAGGATTTCATTTAACGCTCTGACGCCAATACCTACTTCTCGCTAAATGTCGTCTTTAATTCAAAGTTACGACATTATATTAAAGACTTAATCCTGGAGAAATATATTTTGTTACAATTATGATACCTTCAATACAGAACGGGCAACATTTTGTTTGTGCAAATAATAACTTTTTTCAAATTCAATTATATTCGTCCCTATAAATATATAGGAATACCTGATACTCATAATATCGCTTTTCCTTTTTCTACACAGGCGTTGACCTAAATAAATACTGTATTCCGTAATCCTCTTCCTCCACAGCGAATGCGAGACTCAATAAAACTGGAGTGTCTAAAGCGATGTTCTGGTCTATTTATATCCTTAAATAAGTTGTAGGAATTCCTTGGTATACACGATCGTCTCACTGCAAGCTAGTGACCTATCGTGTGTGAATATTTTCTTCGGAAACAAGAAGAGACAGGCGTTCTCAGAATCGTCTTCGGGTTCACGTTGAAGAAGTTAGGAGGTAAAACTTAATAGAAACTACCCAGTAGAATAAATGCTAAATTATCTATTTTTCGACATTTTCATTTTATATACGAGTATTTGCAAAAGTAATGTACATTTATATTCGGATCAAAGTTTTATTTTTCAATTAGTGTAATACATTTTTATAAACCGGGGTACCTATTTTTGTATAAGTCACATTTTTGTACTATACTCGTATAATATACCTCAGGGGTAAATATATATGTATATATCAAGCTAAAAAATAGCGTATACCTACTTGCTTTTCACCATTACATAAACTAATGCAAAATTTCGCAAGACGCTTTATAAAATTTAGGTGGTAATAGAACACGTACCTTTTCTGTCTTTTATCGATAAAAATGTATGAGGTTTATTTTCACTGGCGATAAAGTTAATGATAAAGGTCAGTGAACCTCTTATAACGAATTATGTTTGTGTATTTGGTTGCGTATTATAACAAGGAGTAAAGCAATGTTTCGATATGATATTCGTGTGTTATAAATGTGAAAGTATTTTATAAAAATTAAGATTCGTGACGTTGCTTTAATGAAGAAATATGTTTCGTAGACTGATATTATCTCCTCTGATGTTACGCCAGTTCGCTAACGGGGTAGGCAGGGAGCTTTGCAGCTGTCTGTACCACCTTGCTTTAGGCCAAATTGGTGTATAATTGATTAAATATTAGTACATTTCCTAAGAAAAGGCCCCCCATTTATAAGGGATCCGCCAAAGCACGTTTCACTATTTTTTACAATTTGCATCTATTGTAGCGAATTGTCCTTAAGAGCTTTCCTTGAATAGTTAAAATTCCCGGGTCGGCCAACATAATGTGTTGTGAATCTAATTACGTTTGTCCAGTCGTTAGATGCCCTGACCTCTCAGCTGTGGTACATTACAAGTATTTGTTTTATCTTGGTGTAAAATTATATATAAATACGTATTTATATATGAAGTTTATAAGCTGTTTCATTACCATAATACACGTTCTGTATAACCCAAGAAACATCTTGTGTAAAATGTTATGAATATACCCAGTTATACATATGTACCGGGTATAGATATATCAAAGTACGTAGTAAAAACCGTCTTCGTGTTTTAGAGTTATGGAGAATGATATTTTCGAATTTATTAGGCAAAAAGGTGAACTTTATGATCGTCTGAGGGTTCGCCCAGGATTTTCCGTTGTATGTAAAACATCTGTAGACAGGAATCTTTTCATTTTTTCCTTTGCAAAATATATGAATTTGTATTTCATGTTGTATATCTTTTAGGTAAGGATTTTAAGTAAAGATGTTGGTGTGTATGGTGATTAGCTTCGTGACACAAGGCATTTTACTATGACTTTATGAATGTGGTGCTTTAGAACTTACATATAATATTTATTAGAGGAGACAAACTTCAATAACTGAATAGATTCAAAGTGGTTATTTTGATTCAAAGTAATGTAAAGAGATTTTATGGTGTCGTATAATTATCAAACAGGTTTTTATTAACCCTTGTAAACTACGTGCTTTCTAGAGTTATAACGGTAACGTAACCTAGTTTAGACTTTCAAAAGCGTTAATGACGTATGTGAGGTCCCTTTTTTGGTAAATTGGAGCGGAAAAGAGAGGGCGTGAACGCGGTTGCCTCGTCTACAGCGCGCTACGGCCGTAGCCGCTACGTGAGGTGACTACGCGCTACGCCGTTATGAAAGTTATTTTCAATTCCGTAGGCACGCTACGAAAATTACATCAACTTTCTAGCGCCGGGCTTGAAGAACATTAATTCATGGAGAAGACATAATACTACTTATTTTTATCGTTAGTGCGTCTGATCTTACTCAAGTTGTAAATTATATAACATAAGATTAATTTTCGTATAATATATAAATTGTAAAGTTGTGCATAATATGTGTAATATGTATTGCTTATTCTCTAAGGATTAGTGGTTTTATAAAGTAATGTTAAATTATAGATCAAATGTAGGTGTTACAAGATATTTTTATTATAGCCGATGTTTTAATAACGACCTTACATCGATAACCGCACTCGAAAGATTAATCGAATACTTTTTTAGAGGATTCTGCAAAAAAGAACGTGTGATATTTGCAGTCATTCAGTTCACCCATTTATCGTTTTACTGTCAGAAACCAATTTGCTCGTATAATCTGATAGATAAATGCCACAGCTACCACGCTGGCTAAGTGTGGTTTGGCAAATCTCGCAAGCCTTAGAACACCACGAAGAATTTAGCCTTCAGTTAGCCTCCCAATCCTTTCACTCAATACGGTAGGTAGGTACGGTAGGTTTATATAAATAATAACGCACATTACATCATAAAGGTACAGTTGTGAGCAACAGATTAAGCTAGAATTGTCAATGGCAAATTGAAGTACCTATTTTAAAAATAAAATATTCCAAAAACTCCTTTAAAAAGATTTATTTGCTTTGAATGTGCCCTTATATTTGAAAAGGTGTTTTTTCATTATTCGGTACCCGCAACCTGATTATCTATACAACAGTTAGTACCTAGCGAGCTATACAAAACAGCGTTTGTATTATATTTTCTCTCCAGAGTTTCGTGTCGCGTGCCGACTCGCCGAACGTGAGAAGATTGCCAACTCGTCCCCGCCCTCCCCTATCGACCGATCGAAAAGGCTTATTTTATTTTGTAAAACTTATTTGTATTCCACGATGTAACTCGGATCAAAAACTTACACAGCTTTAAATAAATCCAATATTAACAATTTTGTGTATAAATAGTATTTCTGTTTCAAAAGAGCTTCGGAACGGTGAGGTCAATGAAAATTTTATGTGTAGACTTTCATTGGTGTAAAGTGACTTTCCCGACTCAATTTCAATCGTCCCATTTTTCTTTAAGTTTTATTCGGATAATATTAAAGAAACGAAACCATTTGCACTTTAATTAATTTATTTATAACTATTTTTTATACTAATATATGTATCTTCGTTATGAAATGTTTGGAAAATTAAGTCATAAAAAATATATAAATAAGGCTTATTAAAGAAAAACTCAATCGGTCAAGGCTCTGTACATTCAGAAATAAAACCTGGTTCTTGTGTTCAAGACGTACATTCTGATGATAATCCTATTTGTCATCTAAGAATTTTTAATACAGCGAGCTGTCACTTCCATAATAACTCTCATCGCTTAAATATGATGTCACGACATAAATTTCCCGTGTAATGTTGTGACCTTATTTGGTAAATTTGAGGCGTCATGCCTCATTTCGTTCTGAACATTAATTCACTCACGACAGTTTTAATGTAACTTTTACACTCCCTAAAATGTTAATAATGTGATTATGGAAGTACATAATTATAAATATTATTATATAAAATTATTATATAAAATAAGTTAATCTAATATTGATTATAGTTCAGTAAGTTAGCACTGTAGCGGGGTAGTCGGAAATACGTGAGTGTACCTTGACCTGTTATTTATATTCGTTACTCGACTGTTATCGTAAATCTATTCGTGGGCTCCCGTGTGATCGATAAAATATTCATCATACGATAGGCTGAGTGACAACATTGAAAGCTTTTTAGCTACGTGAGTGTTTTCCATTTGTTTCGAAGATGTGATGATTTTCTTACTTTTACCAAAGCTCTATACACAATTATGATTTTCGTGCTGTTATCATTAACATCTAAACATCGAACTACGAGTACAACATCAAGCTGGCCGCCAACACTGTTTGGGTGGACATGTAAGCAAAAATAAAACAACATTTGCAGGAGAACATTTATTACGATATGCATTCATATGGTCGTCGATGTAAACAACTGAAATGGCACGGCTCCGGGAGAAGGAAATATGAAAACGTTAGGTAATGGAAAGCGAGATTCCAGCTGGCGCACGGCCCGAACGAAAACAAACTTAATGGAACAGGCCGACCTCGTAAATAAGTCTGGACTTTCACTGCGCGCCTTGAAAACATTACCCTCAGGTATGTACTTAGCTACCTTTCAATGCTTCTCTATTCATAACATCAATATGACCTCTACAGCTTCACCGAGCGTTATACAAAGTTAAACATTTTTTTATAAACATACTCGTAAACGCACGGTTGCTTTGAATAATGAGGTCTTACGTAAATGTTATGGATACGGGAAAATTGAAGGTACGATAAGTTTGAGTCCAATTATGAGGTGATTACTTAGTGAGAGATAAGAATGGAGAACAGTACGAGACAATGAGGGCGATACGAACGATATGAGAGAACAGAAGCTTGCAAGACAGAGTGAAGAGATAGAGAAGAAACGTACAGATGGTTGGTCTGTTCGTGGTCATTGGAGTCTTGCGTGGGCTGCGAGCCGGAGCGCCGCAGTCGCCAGATGGCGTGGCGCGCCGCCACCAGCCGCGCGAATCCGTGACGAGCCACTCTCGAGAGCGCTACGCGCGCATTATCTCACCTCGCGATCAACAAGTCTCGCGGAAGCCGCGCACCTCTCGCGCGATCACAGCCGAAGTGCTCACCATGCGACCAGGACGACGGGATGCGATAGGACGGAGGGGCAACGATCAACAAGTGACGGTATACGGATCAGGGTATTGAGTTTCCACGTCTACGGCGGCTTAGACACGGGCTCCGTTACAATTCACAAACGGTGCCACGGACCACCAACTTACTCTGAACTCCCTATACAACTACGAGCAAAAAGCCTGCCTAAACGTATATCACAACCGAATATCACACAAGCGGTGGCAAGCGAAGCTTCAGTGGACGGCGGCTTACGTAACGCTAACTTAACTACGCGTGTATATCGTGCAAAAATATATCGATCACAGAAAGAAGCCTTAACACTATGAGTCTTTAATGTGCCCGTTAAATAATATTATGTAACGGAGCCCAGTTTGTGTGGAAATTGGTAATGAAAGATTGAGCGCACGGGACATGCGCGTAGGTAAGGAGCGAGGCGAGCACTGGCGAGAGCGCCGCTCGCCCCGCCCTCCCTTCCCGCTGTCACCCGCCACGCGCCCTCCCAGTCACAACCTAGACACACTTGCCCACTGAATGTAATCTTTAATCATTCCCGTAACACGTGTAAACAGCAAAATGTAGGAGCATCTAGAATGGAGATAATTAAATAAAAAGCCATTTTTATACAATTATATTGTAACTTAAAACAGTTCTAATCATTTTTATGTAGTTGTGTAATATTATGTTCGTTTAAGATTTTTTTTAAATTCCCTAAAGCGGTGAGATTTTAATCAATGGAAAAAAACAATGACTGAACTAGAAAGTTGCATACAGCGCACCCCGAGGGAATGCTTGGTCGCCCGCCTATTTATAGTTTCATTCATGAACTGCATTGTACAGCGCCATCTAGCCACTAACAATGGAAATAACAAAGAAAGG
Organism: Myscelus amystis hages; assembly: GCA_018244895.1. Taxonomy (NCBI): domain Eukaryota; kingdom Metazoa; phylum Arthropoda; class Insecta; order Lepidoptera; family Hesperiidae; genus Myscelus; species Myscelus amystis. Next base: position 6,378 of record DWQT01003014.1, on the reverse strand, counting down.
TTCATCGGAGTTTCAAAGCTATTATCGTCGTGAATTTAAAGGGGTTCTTGAGGCACCAAACGAAGGCTAATCTGCAATATCGGAGGTTATAGTTGCCCCTTCACAGAAGGGCATACCGTCCTTGAGCGCTGCCTTTTTTACTCATACAAAAGAATACTAAAGCATAATTTTACATTTCATGAGTGCATATTTTTATGTCGATGAATATTTATGCATTATTTTTTAACGTATTGTTACAGAAATCGCAAATAGGCTTGCATGCCAATTGATTTAATGTTATTTAATTTTCTAACATTTTAACGGATTTTTGATTTATGCTACGCTATAAAATATAAAATATCTTGTAAATACAAAGATTAATGGACAACGGACATAATGATGAATGATGAGAAGATGAATTTATTTTGTCTGTTAATTAACAAGTTTAAATGAGTTTTAGGTGCTTTTTCCTAGATGTTTTACACTAGGCTTTTGAAAATGCTTTTCGAAAGTCTCTGCTACTCGACACCAGATGGCGCTAGTATTCACATAGTTTCATGAATAGATTACGTATAAGTAACACAAAATTTATTCTATGAGAGATCTTGCTAATTCGTTTAGATGTCACCAAGCAATAAGTCATTCTGCTTGATACTAAGTAAAATATAATATGATAAATCTATCTATGATAAATCTGACAATAAGATAAAATAGGAAACGATGGGTCCAATGTGGGTAACTACGGCTTTAACTTTCTCACTATTAGATGAGACAGGACGCAGTAGCAGACTGTCATCCATTTTTGGCAGCCATCTCGATTAATCGGATTAAATGTTCTTCCTGCCAACTTATTCTTGCTACATATTATTCTAATACATAATAATATGTAAATGGTAATTATTCAAGTCATGAGTGACTATGCCATATCCAAGCAAGCTGCTACATCTTATACTGCACTTATTATCCGAAAACTATTTCAAAAGCAACAAGAGTGTTGTGTAACTATACAAGGGTTAAAATAAAATCTAGTTTAGTTTCTTAGTTTAAACTCCTAAATTGCGCAAGATGTTCTAGGATACAAATAAGCATTAATAATTGTTGTTACAAATCAATTTGAATTTATAATGTCTAAGAATTCATGGTAATACTTTTGATGCTAGCTGGTTAAAAATGATAGCGTGTAAGAAAACTAATTTTTGACATGTGAAAAGAAATATTTATTTATAATTTGGAGAGCCGAAGATAGAACGACGTAAACAGTTTAAATATGTATAACTGTTTCAAAGCCCGGTTGGAAAACAGAACACAATTGCCTACTTCGGACAATTCTTCGGCTTCGAAACTGGGCCAGCGTTGGTGTTGCCAAGGTACGTACTGGCTTTTAAGTGGAATTCCCAGTTTCCACAAGTCTTTTAAAATGCTGGATTAATATACTGCTAAACAGGTATAACATTGATGTATATTCCAAATTAATATCTGTGTGGGGGTTTTTTTAATTATACTCTACACTTCAGTTCTTATTGCATACCTAGTGCTTATACTCTGGATCGTTAATAGCTTGAAACAGTAGACACTACCAAGGCTTGCATTCATGTCCGATGTAATGACTAAATCGATTGTATTATTTATAAACAATAATGCGATCGATGTTTTTATTAGTGGGAACACTCATGTTTAAAAAACGACATTTTTTACGATTGTAATTTTTACGATTTTTACGATGAAGTTCATTTAGAAATATAAAAATGTTACATTTGAGTAACGAGCGGTGGTCACTAAGGGAAAGCTTTGAAACGTCGACCCTTGTCTAATTGTAACAAATTACGTCACTACATATAACAATTATTGTTACATATTGTAATACAATTTTCAGTTTTCAATAGCAAGTGCTGGCAGTCCTAACGTCCTTATAAATAGGAAGCCATCTGTACCTACATATAGTTAAGCAACAACGGAAATGGTCGACACTTCAATACGTGACTGCTAGTGGGAAATATTCGCGAGAGTTTGCGTACATCGGGGGCATATTAAGCTGTCGGTCTTGACCATTAAGTTTTTTATTATTTGTGTATTGGACATATAAATCGCCTGTTTTGTATCTGTGCGTAGGGTCTATATAAATGTTATGTCCCGCTACCATAACACAACTAAATGGTCGTGTATCAGTCCCCAAATATTAGTATTATCCGTTTCCCCTTAAACTGTTAAATATATGATAGAAAGAAATAAACATTCTATAGCTAACACATTGTTCTTGATCGTTTATGATTAATGGTGTATGGATAAATGTATATCAGGTGAAACATTTCTCACAATAGTTTGCACATTGAATAGCGTTACTTCGAACTAAAGAGCTTTTCTTTCACTCCAATATTTGTCATTGCTTTCTAGTTTCATTCACTGCGTCGCGTAGCGCCCGGAGCGTGTAAACAAAGCGGGACTGCAATCCCGAGTTTGCGGCTAAATTGTTTGTTTACCAGACACAACACACTTTATAAGTTGTCACTTTAAATATCTATAAGCGCGCATTTGTTTTCTTATCGGTATATTATGGAAATGTGTTTTCAAAATAATGGTGGAAATTCTAGAAAGTATACATAGACTTTCCACCCAATACGGCGTTATGTAGGACTGCTTAGCCATCGGAAGACTGAGTTCAATTCTTCGTTGAGCCAACTGGTAATTGTCAATATGTGTTTATTGTAGGTTAATATATCAGACATATCGTATATCCCTATGCATAATTATAATTGTTTATAGAATATATGAGATACTAATATTAAAACTGTGGAAATAAAAGCATGACTTTGGATATTTTATTGCAATTACTTTTATTATGACGCAGCGACGATATCCAGGAAAGTTTACTGCAATTAGTTACTAAATTTCGAAATCGTAATTCTGCTACCGTAAAATAGATGGCGCATTTAATACTTTAAAATTGTACATTTTTCTTTTATATAAAAATAAAATATAATATACTATAAAATATCAATGGCCACCCAACACAATACAATGTTTGTATCTGTCAAAAATAAGCTATAATTCTGTTATATTCATTAGAATATTTTCTTTTAATATTGCAACTCGACGCTAGATGGCGATTCTCAAAACTGTCATATATTTGTTTTCAATTGTTTATAATTTTCTATTTCTTACTTATTGCTTCTTTTATAACTCTTAGTTTTTTATTAATTGTTTTTATGAAGGTTTGTATATTAATATTTTATATTCAATAGACGCCTCGATATTCCATTTTGCAATAGATATTAAAGAAGATGCATTTCATTCATGACAGCGGCGTAGCGACCGCTATTGGTTCATTAGCGATCTATTGAGATTGTTCCGCTTCGTTGAAACTCGTCTGCCACCATTAACTTCTAGGAAAATATTTATGCACTATTTTATTTTGCATTACTATACGAATACTCGTACCAACGAAAGGTAATTAAACACAAATGAACAGTTGAAATTGATTTATTAACATTCCGATAAAGTAGATAACTGTATTTTTAATTCAAATTTGTCATAAAGTAAATGTTACATTATTATTTAATATTCAATTTTACAATTATATCAATATTACAGAAAACATAGTGATATGTAAAACTTTAAACGAACACGGGTTAATAACCATAAAACCTTAATTTTAGAAAACGGTAACGCTCTGCTGCGGTTATGACCATTTCTGGCCGAAAACGTTTAAACATGACCCCGTTAAGGTTAATCTTCCTATCCGAACTTTCCATACCGCGCAGAACATCTCGTCAATCATCTAAACGCCCTTTTTGCGCCTTTGTTTTCCCTTCAAATTGTCGGCGATTACGCCGTGCCCGAAAGAGGCTCGCTTTTTCACGCACCGTTGTGAATATTTCGTTTTCAGTATGTTATACCTTCAAAAGGTTAGTTTGGTATCAATCGTTTATTGTGTTATAGTGATCTCGTTGTTCGGACCATATGTCGCATATCCCTTTAGTGTTCCTTCATTTCCTATATTAACTTCACGCTCTTGTAAATGTCCATTGCGTAAAAAAACAACTTTAATACGATCTTTATTTTATACTGAACTTCATGACTCGTGACATTCTGTTAAGATGATTAAAATAATGATTTTTTAAACATGTTAAGTCTGCCGGTATTTTACCAACATAGTGCTGCAAATTATGGCCTTAAAACCTCCAGACTATGACAGGAGGCTTGAATCAGCAATGGAGGCAGCAATGAAGTCACTAAAAATAGTCAAAAAAGTCAGTAATAAATAAACTGGCAATTAGTAGTTGACACGGCAACCTAAACTTCATAGCACGGTTGTCTGTTTGGATGCCTTCTTATACAATCCTTAGTTAAAAAACGACTAAAGAATTTCCGTTTCCATTACGACGTTGTTGCGACCTTGACTTTGGTATGACCCTCATATATATATATACGCCCTCATATACGCCTAAAGTCAATTGTGCTATTCCGGCAAACATTTTAATATACAAATAGTATGTATGTAAAGACACGTAATAAAACATTTAGAGCCAAAATGGAACTCGACGGATGATAACTTACCTCAAAAAGTATATTCAGAGTTCATAACAGATTTTAAGTTCATTTAATTTTTTCACACTGCTGTATGGATTTTCCGTGCCTCTGGACCAATCAGACATACCTCTTTTTAAATAACAAATGCCGCAACTCGACTCCTGTAGCACTACATAACACATCACTAATTAGTCAGCCATATTAGTCATGTTTCGCGAAAGACATTATAGTAACTGTAAGTCAAATTATTCAGAAGAAATACAATAAATGTACCAACGTTCCTTTTGTTTTATGATTTCATTTATCATTCTGTGGAAACCTTTTTCCGCCGTTCAGTGTGTACGATGATTTTGATAATAATGCTTGTTATCAAACAACATGTCATTTGCCTATATAAATCTTCGTTAGTAAATCATGTCATAAATATTTTTTTAAAGTTTTTTCTGTATTTATTGAACTCATTCACTATTTATGATCAGCTATTTTTATGAAAACATTTGTGGATCTAACATAATACTACAGTACCACGCATAGTTCTTTACATTGTTGATGGGCCTACAATCTGTTGAGGGTAGAGTCCGTTTTTAGGTCGTGACCATCTTTATTATTGAAGTTTGTATCTATCTATATAAAGTCATTATGTTAATACGACTCTGTCTATATGCTATCTCCAGGTCATTGTCCTACAACTCGACAGCATGCAACAAACCCGTTGACCAGCTTCAATGTTTTCTCTAAAATACATTGTTTTATTTTCTAATGTTATAATAGCAATCATATTCACCATTTCACTAATTATACTCGTTTACTTTACATTTTTTTCACATAAATAAACGCTTTAAAATAGAACAAATAATACTGAAATCACATTACTTGTTCCGTCGGAAATATTTTACAATGAGCAATTAAATTTATAGTCGACCAAAACACTTTTCTCCTCAGAGGTTTAGAATTTCATACGGAGCTGGCATTAGGTACTTTCCTAAGTCTTGAATAAATATAAAGAATCCTTGTTGTTTACAGTATGTCTATTCGTGGAAATAAGTTGTCTCGGAGAAAAACTTTTTCAATTTGTGTCAAGAGATGTCACTGTATATGAACTCATATATTTGGGTACGCGGCTATATTATACACTCCGTAAGCCCGAGGCATAAACTCGAAGACATTTATTTAGTATTTACTATTATACATTATTGGAGGAAAGATGCTGAAATACCAGCAGATACAAGTAAGTTTATATGTTTTATTAATTCGGAGTTTTCGGCTCAATAGGGAGTTGCATTTGTAATAAATTCGAATGAAATCAATTTTCTAATCATTTTTTTCTGTGACCTAGAAATATGTGACAAAATGGGCCTACGGGGGCGCGGGATCGACGCTTCCCGGGCCCCTGAATAAATAACGAGACGACGCCCCGAGCGACGGTTTAAAATGAGATTATTTGGTGAAATGGGATATACATAGGTACCCGAGATTATTTATTTCGATTTGAGTGTAGAGAAGTGATATCTAGATACATTTGAAATCTGTTATAAATATTGATAACATAAAATTGGCATTATATACCTACTGTAAAAAATCAGTAACGATATTAGCCTTTAAATAACCGTTACAAGTAGAAAGTTGAAGAAAAGAACAATTTTATCTGTAGAAAGTTTGTCGTCCAGCTTAAAACATTTGCTCTTATAAGATGCTAGAGCACCTGTCTCTATGTCATTTGGAAGAAGCATGCCTACAAGTTTCGTATTCAATACTCCCTGCCTACAATGTTTGACACTTGGCGTGATCGTATAATATATAATATCTTATAATATCTTAGGACAATTCCACACACGGCTATCTGATTCCAAATTAGGCAATTTAATGCCTGTG